>CAUDNR010001458.1:11669-26661 GCA_958430865.1 Entrophospora sp. SA101 | reverse complement strand
AAAGTCTACAATGCCCGTGTCGATCATTACCTTAAAAATTGATATATTCATAATAAAATTTTTTATTGTGCGATTTGGTTAATTTTGATTGGTGGAATTTTGTAATTTACCAATAAAATTTTTCGAAATTCCCTTATTCAAAAATGTGGACAGTTTAAGGGATACTTGTAAGATACATGCTCTCATTGAACTACACTCCTTTAACCTAAGGTGGGAGGTTATATGGGAAAAGTTCCCATTTAAAAAAACAACAAGTTCAGTTGACCAATAAAAAATTAAAGAGATGCAGAGAATTTAGGAATGATTAATTTATAACATACCAAAATCTGAACCAATTTATGACTTTTTTCTTGTTGGCCACATTGGTGACAAAGATGTATATAATCATGTGATAATTTTAACCTACAGGACAGGGGACTGATTGGGCAAAACCCTAGTTCAATCCCCTACCCAAAATTATAAATTGGTTAGTATCAGAGAAACAGAGCATTTATGAAAATGATTATACAAAACAGACACTATTTTACAACTTTCCTCTTAACATCAGAGTCCAAGTGCAATTTCAAGGCCACCAACTCTGCTCTGGATGCAACTTCCTGTGCTTGGAATGAATTGCAGATTCTCTTGATATTCCTCCAGAGTTTGCAACCTGGTCACAGAGCCATCCTAACCCTAGGGTAGGATCATTGCAGGCAACTTTTCAGCTAGCATGCCAGCAGCCTTCTCTGGTCTGGGAAGATTAGTGAAAGTGTCATTGATGATTGATGCAGTCTTGGTAAACTCCAGGGCCATGCCCACCCCCATGGAATTCAGTTGCATCATCATATCATCAGGCGGTGCAGGTCAGATTAGCCTTATGTACATGAGGAATACGTGAGAATGACTGTAAAGTGTTCAAGGTAGCATGCGTGCTTCAACATCTGCTAATTCCCAATAATCAAACATCACATATTCAAAATGTTTCTTTTTAAATGGTGTGCTGCCTTGACATCTTGTAATTATAATAATATAATAATATTAATGTTATTATTAATATTGATTATGATTACACAAAGCAAAATATTATCAATGAAAATCTTGTAATTACCCAGTGAGTTCTGTTCTGCATTTTGATTTAAAAGACATATCAATACAAATAAAAAAAAAGTACCTCTGGTTAGTTATTAACACATTTTCTTTAGGAGACCCAAACCAGACCAACAACAACACTCACATTTTGTCACCTTGGACTCTGTCAAAAATAATTTGTTTTTCATAACGAATTTAGGTTGTCAGTCCCACACACTCATTATGACAAGGTTAGACTGTAATATCATTATGATAAATTAATATAGTGCATACCATCTAAAGACATCAAATACTGCGCCTCGTGGCCAAATTTTCAAGTCCCAAAATAGGATGATATTCATTGGTGACACCGGTGACATAATATATCTCTTTCACAAAAAATTTTTTTTTAAATTTCAACATAATAATATTAATAGCAATAATAATATCAAATACAACAATAATAACAGCAATGATAATTTTTGAATACCACCAATTAAAAATTTTAGATAAGGCATTAGATGTTCTGATAGAGGTTGTAAAAAAAGTTCCATCATCAAAGTTGCTGTTATCATCGTCATTATATATAATTTTTTCAATTGGTTCGATCACGTAAATCTACTGGCATTTCCTTTTAAGGAAAGATTGCCGGTGGTCAAATTTCATTTTTATTAGCAAAATCGTGCAACTTCAAACCACTAAGGCTTTTTTTTTAATTAATAATATTGAAAAAAGCTCTCTATTACATTGTTCCTTAAGTCCATTAGATTGCAAAAAATAGAGTTTTTTCCACTTCCAAATATAGTTATTGAGCCTTAACATTTTAAAGATTGCCTATTTTTTTGATGTCTTTAAATGATCTGCATTGTACAGTATTTGGAAATTCCATATTTGGTAATAATCCCGACTGTATTAGTAGAATCAAGTGATTTGGATCTTTTGAATGGCTTATTCAAATAATGTTTATCAATCTTATTGATACCCTAAAAGCAAATACTTTTAATAATAACATGACAAAAAATGAAACAGTATGAGCATTTTGTGTGTTTGTGGTATACATCCAGAAAATATAAAAAAATTTTACACATGTCAATTGTAAGTTTAATAATAAAAAAGTGTAAAACTTACATCGGTACTGTAAGATTTACACAATATTACGTCGGCATCATAAGATTTATGCAAATTTACGCTAAATTAATTTCCTGATGTAATGCATTAATAATAATAATAATAAAATACTCACTCCCATCCTTTTATTATCAATAAGTTTATCACTATTAATATACAAACTGGTAAAGTTCTTTTTCAAGTTGATCTTTGTTTTGACTTTCTTCTATTGGAGTTGTAAATTCATGATTTGATCTGTATTTATGTAAAACATTCACCCAGAAAGTTGTATTTTTTTTTTGTGATTTCCAGAATGCCTGAAGATTGAATTTCTTTTATCTATTCTAATGATGGTACAAAGGATTCTGTCATTTTAATATTTAAGATCATAAAGAAGCATCAGAAAATTAATTTAGATAAACTTGCATAAATCTTATGATGCTGATGTAAGTTTTACGCTTTTTTATTATTAAACTTATGATTGACATGTGCAAATTTTTTTATATTTTCTGGATGAAGTCAATTAATTAAAAAAAAAAACAATAAACATAACTTCATTCATCCGGAAAATATAAAAAAATTTTACACATGTCAATTGTAAGTTTAATAATAAAAAAGTGTAAAACTTACGTCGGCACTGTAAGATTTACACAATATTACGTCGGCATCGTAAGATTTATGCAAGTTTACGCTAAATTAATTTCCTGATGTTGACAGGCATACAATAAACTAGTTATTGCATGCATCATCATGCAATAATCACATCAATAAATTGACTAAAAAATCAGAGAATGAATTTAATAATTGGAATACCACATATTGAATTTCCAAAATTTGCAAAAAAATGTTCAGTTTTCAAATTGTTATTTTTCCCCCATTTTCAACAATATAGTGCATGAAAATATAATAAATAGGTGGTATTTAAAAGCTCAGAGAGCTATTTAATATCAAAAGCAACCCTGCTAATATAAAAATCAAAATTAGGGAAAAAGGCTATATTTGATCAAGATTTAGTTAATGAGCCAGCTCACAACATCAGGAAATTTTCCCCACTGTGATATCACATCCATAAATTTTAATATGTAAAGTTGTAATATTCGCATAAAAAATTATGTAATATTTACACTCAATGTAATAATTGGATAACTTTTGTATGATTTTTGCATAATATTATGGGGCCCACCATAAACTTACATAAATAGTGTAATAATTATGTAAATCTGTGTCAGAAAAAAAATTCCTGATGAAGCTGAATAAGTTATTTGGCTCACAAGCCAGCTTGTGAGGAGCTTTAGGTTTAGTTTCTTGAAAGTTTTTAAAGCATTTTCTTTGATTGATTGTCTATATTGAATGTCATTTTTTCCCTATAAAAATTTGGCACAGAAATGTACAGGAAAATGCATGGAATTTGTATGGAAAAATGCAAATTTCAGGTAAAATTCCATACAGTTTTCTGTACATTTTCTCATACATTTCTGTGCCAATTTTTTATAGGGTTTGGTTGCAGGTTGGTGTGGCCTGTTCTGTGATGAATAGTATCATAGCAATACTTCAAACTGCCATCAGAAGGGTCAATATGACATTGGTAAGGATAAGTGTGATGGTGAATGATAAAAAAAGAAAAAGAAAAAGAAAATAATGGTTATTTACTTCATTATGCATTGTTACAGAAGAATGTTGGGAAACAACCACCAGAATCAATTATAGATGATGATGATACAGGTTCAGTTTCTTCAGATGATATTAAGAAGGTCAGGACAGGTAATAATTGACTCTCCGTGGATCTTTTCTTACCTTGTGAAATTTACACAGATTAAGATGACAAAAGATCTCTCTGTACAATCACAAGATCTTGATGAGTTTGAAATATCACCTACCAAAGCTGGTGTATTCAGTAATGCTCCATCACCACCCCATTTTTCTTTAATAGATTCTGATAATGAATTTGATGAAGGTGACAAAACAGATGAAGAAAATAATGAGGAAAATAGCATGTTCTCTAATGATATAAATGAAGTATCATTTGGTAAACAAAGTAAAACAGAATTTAATGGAAACTAAAGGATGGTTGTTTAATTGTTGATGTTCTTAATACCAAGACTAATGAGATGGTGAAATTATTTTGGAAAAAGACAAAAAAACAAACATAATTTATGAAGAGTGTTATTCAGTATGTTCTTATTTCTCCGAAATAGGTTATTGATAAAAGAAATGTCTAATATAGTAAATACAGGTTAGGACTTTCTTCAATTGTTGATCTGTCTTCCAAGTTTAAAGATGGAATGTATACATGGTTTGTGCAGGAGTGGATGGATATTAAAAGAAAGGTTTATATAACAGAATCTGTTTCCGGTATATCTTGCCAAACACTTTTGTTTTTTTGAATTGAATGTATGTCTGAACTTAGATCTGAATTTAAAAGATTCTGGTAAAAATTGTCAGTTATATGTAATGAATAATTTCCTAAACAATTATTAATAAAGATAATTCAGGGAGATACTTAGCTGGAATTAGGACTCAGTAGTAAAATTTTTATGGTGATGTTGTTTTGGTTCATTTTACCTTCCCTATTTATTTACTTTTTCAACTGCAGCAGGCACTGATGCATGCTTCCGTGTTTGTGTGCCAGTTTACATGGTTGTAATTGGCTCTCTGGATATTTATCAACTGTGTCTTTAAACAAACATGGTAAAGTTTTAGCTGGTTGTCTTGTATTTGACATTGTAGAAATTTGAATAATTTCTATAATTACACATGAATATGTAAACCTTTATGGATTAAAGTGGATTATTAAACTGTGTACTTAGGTGAGCTTGTTGATATTATAAAACTATGGTACTATTATATGATGTGTACCTTCTTTAGGCTTACAAGAATGGCTCAAAAAAAATTTTTTTTGTAGAAAAAATCATCAAAGGCAATTAAGTTTCAAGGTGTGATTGTAAATTATTCTAGAATTGATTTCCATTTATGGTATAATCCCAGACTGTATTAATCAGATTTGACAATCAACCAATATTGAATACCCCAAAAAGTCATGTGGGTATACACAAATCCACAAAGTTCAGTAAATTATCCAATAAAAATTCAACTTCAACATTTTAGACAATCATGGCCTCAATTGTCTAAATGTCTAAATTAATTATGTTTCAGACATTGTCTAAATAATTTAGTTTAGACACTCATCTATACCTGTGACTGATACAGAAAAAAATGAAGATAACAAATAAGACTTGAAAAAATGTTTTAAAAGATGATATTTTATGATGATGACTACATTTTTGATCCCTGTAATTCTGTGTGACACGATGTTCGATTTTGTTGCAGTATGCCCCAAATAAAATTCTACATCCCCTGTTATAAACTTTTTTTTCTTCGATTGGAAAAAACCCTAAATCATGGCATTAATATTAAACGAGTTAAATTATTACCACGTCATTCCATTTTTTTTCTATTTTTATTTAATAATTTGTGAAAATGTTTATTTATCACCCATATGCTTTTCTTGGTTTTTAATTTTAATTTTTTGACCATTAAGTATTTATTTATTGTCCAGCTTCTTAGTTTTAAGATTGATTTAATTACGGTGATTGGCTTAGGTTATATGACACCAGAGGAACAGCAAGGAGAAAGCTGTAAAATAAAATGGTTCAGATTTTGTTTGGTATGTTCCATATAAATTAATCATTTTCTGCTTCTCTTTAATTTTTATTTGGCCAACTGAATTTGTTATTTAAATAAATGGGGGTAGGGTTGTTGGTGAGCAAGCATTCCACAGTCAAGCCTGGTCTGAAAGGAAGAAAGGGGAAAATTTTGTCCAAGCCTTCCAACATGTTTAAGTCTGTTTCACCTGTGGGAAAAAATTCCATGGTGCTGAATTGTGCTTAATTGCACAGTCTTGCATGTTTGTGGTAGGAAATTTAATTAAATCTGACACCTATGATCAACATCAGATTTATTATTCATAATAGAGGCCTGCACGGGTCATCATTATACATGAAGTCGAAATTAAAACCCCAAAGTCAAAATGTTTCAACTTGAGGCAACTACACAGTAAAAATCAGTTTCGACCTTATTTCAACCCTATTTCAAACAGATCTGCAAATGGTCAAAATAGTTTCAACTTCATGTACAATCATCATAATTGAATAAATACCCAACCCGAACCTGTACAAATTTATAATTGGCAACCCGAACCCAACTTGTACACAAAAAAATTATAAAAATCTCAACCCAAACCCGACTTGTACACAAAAAATTATAAAAATCTCAACCCAAACCCAACTTGTATACAAAAAATTTCAATCCAAACCCAAACTCAACCCATTTTTTATTAAATGATGTTGTAACATGATTTTATTTATATTTTTTAAAAAAAAAGTTTACAAAGTTGTTAATTGCTTAATGAACTTCTTAATACAAGAATACTATCAACTGTTTGTGGATTTAAGTTTGAGCGAAGTTCATTGATTGTAAGTCCGGCTGCACTAAACTCTCTTTCACTAGGTGCACTGGAACATGGGATTGAAAGATAATAGGCAGCAAGCCTTGAAAGTCTTGGATAAACATGCTGATGGTCTTTCCACCATTCTAAAATATTAAAGTTGTCATCTTTTTGTATTTTTGTTGATAAATACAAATCAACTTCATCTTTGTCATCATCTTCATCATCACTATCATCATAATATTTACTAAAATCACCTAACTCTACATTTGAATTTGAAGTTGAAATTGTAGTTGATAATATTGCTTGCATGCAATTATCATCATCATCATTATTACTGTCAGCACCAACACCATCATCATTAATTGTTAGATTATCACATTGTCTTTTAATTTCATTTTTTACCCAGGTGGAATCACCAGACTCCAATATTTTTAATTTTTTCATAAGAGGATTGAAAAAAATGGCTAATTTATGTAATTCATTTTTTCAATTAATTTTCAGCAACTACTAGTTTTAATTTTTTCGTAAATTCATTATCAGAAGTTATCACTTGACAATGATCTATAAAGCTTTGTACCAAGGTATTATTAGATGTAGTGTTGGTTGTTTTGAACCTTCTAAACAAAATAAAAAAAAAAATTTATTATCATCATAAAAAAAATTTATCATAAAAAAAAAAATTATATTTATTAATATATATATATATTAAAGATTTTTTTTTTTGCCAAGAAATTATTTAAATTCGGGTCAAGTTTGGGTCATTAATTGTTGTAAGTTACAACCCGAACCCAACCCACAGTTATTTGACATCAAGACCAAACCTGCCCAACCTGATGCAGGCCTCTACTACACAACCAATAAAAAGTTGTGGGACTAAGTGACTTGCATCATTTGTATGATTTGCATTTTCATACATGCAGAAAAAAATCATACATACATACATTTTTATTATATTATTATTATATTAATTTAATAAAAATGTATGTATGTATGATCTGCATTTTCATACATGTATGGAAATAAAATACATACGTTACATACATAGGGGTTCATACATTACATGTTTTTGTAACACTGTTTTCCTCTTGATCGTATATCTTAAATTGGTCACGTTTACAATCATTTTGAAATTTGTTATATTAAGGTTATTTTGATTATATTGAGAGATATGGTCAAGAGAAGAGTTAGAAAGAGAGTTATTCTTCAACCAAGTCAAAAACCAACCCTTTAAATACATTTTCAAGTAGTACAATTTAATTTATTAGACTATTTCAAAAGTTTAGTCACATGGTTGCTTCCAACTTCGCCATTTGTTAATGAAACAATTGTTCATGAAGTGATTGTTGACAAAATGAATCAAACCCACATTAAATGTTTTATTTTTAAATTCATGATTTTAATTGATCAATTAATCAATGGTCTCTCCTGTAATAATGTTGTATATATAATAATAATGACAATTATTTTATGTGGTCAAATGTAGAAGGTTGAGTTCTGTGCGCTGAAATGGCCTGAGAGTAATTTCTTTATGAAAAATAACAAAAAAAAAAGTTTAGACAGCTGTCCTATTCATATGTTTCGGATTTAATAAAATAGACTATTGTCTTGGCCCGAGTGATGTCATTTTTTTGCTCTTTGCGACGAAGAAGATGCAAAACCCAACTTGATTGAATATTTATTCTCGCGTAGCACGATGTGCGTGTTTTGTAACACGAAAAGCAAAAGCTCACATTGCGTTCTCAGTTGTAACCTTGTTATTATTATTATGTATTTTTTTGTGTACTGGTACGCTCATCAAAAACATCAAAATCATCAGATAAGAAAAACCAAAATTACAAAATTTTTTTAATGATTTTAATTGACCGGAAATTACTTAACAACTAACTTTTAAACTAATTGATCAATCAACATGTTTATTACGAAATCATTGGTGAACATTCAATGTGTTCTAAATTGTTAAGAACATGTATGCAACTACGTGTTTATTTTACACCATACATTTTTCTTTTTTTTTATGCTATGTGGATATGTTTATTGTCATGTCATACATGCTGCAATGTTAACATGTGTTCCTACACCCATCATTGATTGTTGTTGCTGTCAATCAACATGTTCGAAATTGTTAAGGACACGTACGTGTTTATTTTTACACCATATGTCTTTCCTTTTTTTTCACACGCGGACGCGTTTATTGTCATGTCATCTATGCTGCAATGTTAACATGTGTTCCCACACCCATCATTGATTGTTGTTTGCTGTCAATTGACGTGTTCGAAATTGTTAAGAACACGTACCTATGCACTACGTGTTTATTTTTATACCTTATGTTTTTCTTTTTTTTTCACATGTGGACACGTTTATTGTCATGTCTACATTAACATATGTTTCTTGTGCTGCCATTCATTGAATTACTGATTTTTACGATTTGGCTAGTGAAGAAAAATCAATGTTTGTTCTTGGATGAAAAAAATTTGTAAAAAAGTTAATTGAATGTGCTACTAGATGCAAAGAAAATATTTGATACTCATAAAATAATTTAAACCACATCTAAAAAAAATAAAAAATAAAAAATAAAAACTCTTAAATAATTATGTCTTCCATCTTATCTACAATCACATTTGTAAAGTCTGTGAGTGGATCTAACATTTTGAATGGTATGGTAACTTCAAGACTTAACAATGATGATTTTTTGGACTTTACATTCAGTCTTTAATTCCAACGAAGACATCATGATCCAGGATATACAGGATTCTTTTATGATATTTATTGGAGGTGCTCGCATAATGTTCCTAAATAATAAATTGTTTGAACATGAGTAATTGCCAAGGTAATTGATGATAATGATGTCGAGGTCGCTTTCCCCACAGCTAACAATATTTAAAGATAAATGTTCAAAGAGAAATCATATACTTCACTATCAATGGAATACCAGCATCCAGGAAGCAATTTCCAATTCAGAATGCATTTGCACTCACTGTTCACAAGACACAAGGCCTTACACAGCCACACTCAACTGTATCCATTGATGAAAATATGTTCGCCACAGGACAGATATGTGACGATGAGTAGGGCACCTTCGTGGGATTCTCTGGGTATATTATCTTTTGATTTTGATTGCATAAAGGTAGATAGACATGTTATTGATGAGTACAAAAGGTTAAATCTCTTGAACCAAAATGGCTTGAAAGAATTGATGTAATAAAAAAAAATACCTTGTAAAAAAAAGTATGTAAAAAAAATCATTAGAAAATTAATTATCAACGTAATAAATAAATAAATAAATAAATAAATGAATAAAATAAATAAATGAATAAATAAACAAATAAATTGTTTTTCATTTTTCACTTATCAAAAAATTATGCAATCAGAAATTAATAAGACAATCATGATTATTATCATTATATTTGTGTGTAGTAGTCCTGCTCTAAACCTGAAAACACCATCATCAAATTCATCATCTTTGAATGATTTAAATACTCAAACTTACGAAAAATAAATGATTTATAAAGAGGAAGTAAAAAAAGTAATATTGCTTGTAGGTATTTTAAAACGAGAAGGTGATGTTGTGTAATACCAAGCAACTCTAAAGCATGGCAATAAAAGAAATTAAGTGCGGAAAAGGATTGATGACTAATAGTTAAAATTAATTTTTTCTCATTTTTATGCATGCGTATATGGTTGGCTCGGTCTAAAGACCTCCTATTGCTGCGCCATATAGCCAAATTTCAAAATAGCAATTTTGTAATTCGTAAGGTTGCTGGTGGAACCTATTCAGATAGTTACGCCGGTTTCGACATTGCACCATTCACCAATCGGCTTTGGCGCAACTGGTGAAATGAAAATCATACTAAATTAATGCTAGTACATAGGAAAAAAAATTTTAAAAAAAAAATTCTTTGATGTTAATAAAGCGAACTTTTCAACTGTAACTAATTAATTGGTAAGCACCGAATATTATTGCAATTAATTGACAAGAATATCCTAATGTTAAGTCATAATCAGCCACATTTGTTAAATAATTGGTACAATTCTAAACATTATTGTCAAACAAATCAGTTTTATATTTTTACTAATTATGCTTAGGAACATTCAGATAGATGAGATTATCTGTATTTTTCTTCATATAAATAAATAAGATTATTTTTAAAAAGAATAAATAACATATTTTTACTAATACAAAGTATTTGTTATAAGAATGTCCAATTCGTTTTGAAAATAATTCTTTACATCAACAATATATTTTTTTTAATTATTAGAATAATCACTCCTTTATTAAAAATATATAATTATAGTAGTGGTATATAATAATAAACATAAAAAAAATAATATGACAACTTCTCACTGGGATGATATAAATGATTTTCTTGAACCATCTTATAATTATGAACTTGATGCTGAAGATGTTTCTTTGTTAAATAGAGATGAAATTAGTTCTTCAATTAAAAAAAAAGGTGGTAGAAGGCTTGATGATATCTGGGAATATGTGAATAAAGGAGAATCATTAGGTGGTGGTCACTATAAAGCATCATGCAAGTGGTGTGGAGGAGGGTGGACAAGAGGAAGACTGCAAGACATGAAAGTGCATTTAGCAAGAATCTGTAAAGATGTCCCAGAAAATATAAAAAACTTATGGCGTAATTATTTAGCCGAAAACACTTCATCTAATACTAAAAATAAACGAACCATAAATCAACCAACTATTACCAGTCATTTCCATTCTAATACTCCAATTTCATCTGCAAAAGCCCATTTATTGGATCAAGCCATTCTAAAAGCTTGGTTTTGTTGTGGTTTTGCTTTCCATACCATAGAAAATCCTTTTATAATTGATTTATTTCAAATTGCTGCACCTGGGTATAATTTACCATCCAGAGAAAAATTATCTGGATTTCTTTTGGAGTCAGAAGCTGCACGGATAGAACAAAAAGTTGAGTTTGAGCTTGATAATGAAGAAAATCTTACATTGAGTACATATTTATTTATAATTTAAAATAATGGGTTGTTATATCATGGATTATTAGAATTAAAAACCAATTTTTTCTTAAATATTAATTACAAATGTTTTTTATTCATTATAATTAGGTCTTGACGGATGGACTTCTCCCACCCATGACTCAATATATAATTATGTAGTAACTACACCCAAACGTAAAGAATATTTAATTAAATTAAAAATTTATAACACAGTCAGTCAAACCAGTGAGTTCATGGCAAATGAAATTTCAAGGGTAATTGAAAAGATTGGATTACATAAATTTGCTGCAGTGGTGACGGACTCTGGATCAAATCTAAGAGTAGCAAGAAGAATAATAAATGAATCATATTCACATGTTTTGAGTTTTCAATGTGCCACACATGCAGCAAATTTAATAGCTTCAGATTTTTGTGAATTGGAGTCAATTAAACCAATTATTTCAAATTGTTCTGCAATTTTAAAATTTTTTCAATCATCTCATATTGCACATGGTTATTATCAAGAACAGTTAAAGGCAATGAAAATCAAAGGTGGTGAAATTAAATCTTATACGAAAACTAGATGGGGATCTTTTTGCATGACAGTGGATTCAATAATAAGATCAAAACCTGTTTTTGATTGGGTAAGGATTTTAATGATAATTCTGGAATTTATATTATTGTTAAATTCTTATATTAATTATTGTTGTTTTATAGATTCTTGATAATTATCCTTCTGTTATTTCAAATGATAATGTGTTCAATTATTTACAAAATGAGGATTTTTATATGAAGTGTTGACAAATTTTTTCCATTTTAAAACCAATAAAAGAATTAACAAATATTTTAGAAGCAAGATCTGCTAATCTAGCTGATTGTTTCATTGGCTTAGTTAAGCTTGCTGCTGCCATAAACCAAATAGATGGTATGAATCCATGGAAACAAGAAATCACTGTGAAATTTAATAGAAGGTTTAATGAATTCACTAATTATTATTATATTCTTTCATATTGGCTTCATCCTTATATCATTGTCTGCATTTTTTTTGTATAAATATATATGTATATATATACTTTTTTATGTAATTGAAAATAACTTGTTTATTTTTTTAGGCAAGGGCTTAAAAAATGATGTATTAGACAAGATATATGAAGCAGCAGCAAGTTTGTGGAAGGTTATGATGAACATTCGTGTATACAATTATTGACATAGATGCGTGCTTGGAAAAGACAGTCTCCACCATATCATTTGTCCTATAATAAAGAAAAGGAATGACAGTGGATTCAATAATAAGATCAAAACCTGTTTTTGATTGGGTAAGGATTTTAATGATAATTCTGGAATTTATATTATTGTTAAATTCTTATATTAATTATTGTTGTTTTATAGATTCTTGATAATTATCCTTCTGTTATTTCAAATGATAATGTGTTCAATTATTTACAAAATGAGGATTTTTATATGAAGTGTTGACAAATTTTTTCCATTTTAAAACCAATAAAAGAATTAACAAATATTTTAGAAGCAAGATCTGCTAATCTAGCTGATTGTTTCATTGGCTTAGTTAAGCTTGCTGCTGCCATAAACCAAATAGATGGTATGAATCCATGGAAACAAGAAATCACTGTGAAATTTAATAGAAGGTTTAATGAATTCACTAATTATTATTATATTCTTTCATATTGGCTTCATCCTTATATCATTGTCTGCATTTTTTTTGTATAAATATATATGTATATATATACTTTTTTATGTAATTGAAAATAACTTGTTTATTTTTTTAGGCAAGGGCTTAAAAAATGATGTATTAGACAAGATATATGAAGCAGCAGCAAGTTTGTGGAAGGTTATGATGAACATTCGTGTATACAATTATTGACATAGATGCGTGCTTGGAAAAGACAGTCTCCACCATATCATTTGTCCTATAATAAAGAAAAGGAAAATCCAACTATGTGGTGGTTAAGTATTAATACAGATAAAAACAATGACCAATTGCAAGAATTAGCCTTACATCTTTATGCAATATCTCCATCTCAAGCAGTTTGTGAACGTAACTTCTCTACATTAAAGTGGATTTATGGAGATTATTGAACCAAATTAAGTATTTACAAAGTTGAAGCAATGTGTAAAATTCGTTCATATTATATTTCTAACTTGGATAAAGAATTAAAATATTATGGTAAAGAGTTGACTATTAATGAATTAAGGAATAATATATTTGATTCATCAATTACTAATAATTTTTTTGATGAAAGAGATTTTAATAATATTAATGATATTGTGAGATAGTAAATCTTGGACCTATCAATTACCCGGCTAATATTGACTAATTAGAACGAACTTACTACAGAAGTCATGTGATGCACTAAATATATTATTGTAATGGCTACGCCGCAGATTGCGCAGTGTCATAATGAAAGACTATTCCTATTCATATTTCTATATTTATATTTATTAACCTTCTTATCTGATGTAAATATTTACTTAGAATTAGTAATTAGTTGATAAGCATATTATTGGAGAATAGAGTAGCACATATCACATTATTTGTACTGCCCCAAGAGGTATAAATACACTTGGCTTTAGACCAAGTTAAAAGAATAACTAATGAAAGCTGTATGTAAAATAAATAATTTTAAATATTAATAATAATCAAATTTTCATGATAACAGTGTAAATATGAATACTCACAACTTTTCGAATAACCTTTTTAGGTACAAAACATCTTCATCCAAATTTTTATAATTTATTTTAATACTATTCAATGAATCTGCCAACTTTTCCATGCCTGTCTGTGATTATAAATAAATAATAAAGGGTATAAGAAATTTCATTTAATTATTATTTAATTTCACTTTCTATTGTGATTACTTACTATATTTAATTCCTTTAATAGCTGAGTGGCTATTTCTGTATTAGTATTTTTTGGTTTATACCTATCTAAAAATTCTTCAAAATATTTTTTACGGAAGTTCCTAATTCAATTTGGATGTTTTGATCATTAAGATCAATGATTCCATAATTAAATGATGTCAATTTATTTTTTGGTTTGTATAATATTTCACGCAATCCAATAAATTTTTCTTCTATATCTATATTTTCCACAATCAAGTCGAACTCCCAGGGAGATTCTTCAAAATTTAAAAAATCGTCTGGTATATTATTTTTTTTTGGTATATTTTCTTTTCCGTTTGTTTTTCTAAGTAAATACAAGTTTTAATATACAAACTAGAGTGACGACGAGTGGCGGGCGATAACCACCACCACCATCCTTAAAACACTTACCTAACAACAGCCTCATCGGCATTTTGTTTTTGCTTTCTTTTATTGTTGTTGTTCTTATTAGCCGGCATTTTTGTAAAAATAAAAGTTTTGTGATACAATTGACGCGTACACACTAATTATTTATCCATTGGTTTATTTGGTAGGACAGAC
>CAUDNR010001456.1:2169-14202 GCA_958430865.1 Entrophospora sp. SA101 | reverse complement strand
TTCAAATTTGTGTAATTATTTGCACATGATTTATTGTAAGAATGGGCTACGTAATACCCTTGTAAAAGTATTCTAAACTGTATAAAAAAAATTGAAATCAATTGTGAACATCCTTTCCTTATATAGGACGGTCTCTCCTGTTTAGTTGATATGGTTCAAGTCATCTATAAATGTCTCAGTCCGAAATTTAAAATTTTAGATCTTTCTTATTTCTTTTATTGTGAAAAATTTATAAGCAGATCATCAGCATTTTAGGAAAGATCATTCCGATTTACATATAGACATATAAAATGGCCTAACTTTGAAGCCTTATAACCCAAACTTTTCTAATAAAATGAAAAAAGTAAACCGATGGAAACGAAACTTAGGTCTTTAGCTTTAATTCTGGTTTACTTTTTTTTTACTTTTTAATAAAGAATTATAAGCTTTTAAAGTCATGTGATCATCATCATCATGCTATAAATACTCTTCTTCCTGGGAATTTTTCCATTGTAGCAACTTTCTGATCCCATGTTCATTACTTTCTAATTTTTGTCATAAAAATTTAGTATGATGATAAATTATAAGAATCTAGTCGATAGATTGTCAATAATAAATAGTCTTCGAAGCAACATGTTTTCACAACTTGCTAAATTACAACTATTGCTTTTTATTAACTTGAATATTGAATACTTGCACATTTTTCTTTTAAACTGATACAATTAAAATTAAGATTGCCAATCGTTGTTGTCATCTTTTACACTCAAAGGGTTGGAGTTTGATTATTTTGTTTAAATTTTTTCGAGGAGATTTTATATGTATATATGTGCGTGTATTTGGATGTATGTATATTAACAGCTCTTATAAAAAAATATTAGATGAATACAAAGAAGAAATTTAAAAAGCATTATAGAAAAATTTTAATATTGTATTTAAAAATTCCATTTAAATCAATGAAATATCAGAGAATCGAAAGGTTACTACATCCATGATTGCTGTGGAAACACTAATCAATAATCTCTGTATTTGAAAAAAATTATATAGGACAAAAGTATAATACAATTTCATATAACGCCTTAATTAAACAAAATTTAGCAACAATTATTAGCGAAAATAATAAGCAAGATTTAACAATTTTTAACCAAGAAAGTAAAACAAATTGAAAGGAAATATTTGGAGAGGGAAAGGGATCAAAATTTTTAATTGATCAAGTTCTATAAATTTTAAAAGCATGAATTTATATTTGTAATCTTAAAGAACCGAATGATATATTTATTATGTATGTTTTTTATAATTGGTAAATTTTGGCTAGTTAATATTTGGACGAAATTTTTTTTTATATTCTCTCTCTATAACGAACAAAGACAGAAAAATTACATATAGGGATGGAAGGTTCGTTATAGAGGATGAACTGTATGCTTTTTTGCGTAAAGGAATTTTGTAAAAATTTTTAATGCCAGAGAAATAAATTTTGCACAATTTGGATAGTCGTGTATTAAATAAATTGATGCAATTAAAAGATTGATAACATCACAAATATCACCCTTTGAATTTCATATTAATATTGCATTTCAGATTTTTTTTCTACTTCCTATACTGGTAAAAGAAATCAATAAAATCATTGAATACATTACATTGTTAGTGATAATGGTGCCAACTAAACGTAAACACATTATTAATTTGTTAATATATTTTTAGAAATATGGAAACATAATATCTTCTATCTTTTGTGTGTTAATTATATATTTTTTTTTAGAAATATGGAAACATAATATCTTCTGTATATTATAATAAAAATACACATTTACATATTTTACGAGGAATATAGGATCATTAAAATATCAATGAACCAAGTGATGTATATCGAGCAAATATGCTCGGGTGATAACTTTAAAAGGATGCCAATTAGAAGGAAGGTGGAAAGAAATTTCAATGAAAAAAAAAGAAAAGTTCAGGATGTTTTATTTAATCCAACTCTGAAGAATAAAACAAACCATCACTGTTTTCCCAATTTCTTTCTGGCTTCAGCTTAAAAATTAAAAAAAACCTTGTTGATTAAAAGAAAATTCTTACAAATAAATAAACAACAATTACTAATAATGAAGTTTCAAACAATTTCAACGTATACCTATATAAATCAATAAATCAATAAATCAATAAATAAATCGATAAATAAATAATGCGCAATCTCAAAAAAACATCACACTTACAATTTATTGTCATTGTCATCGTTAGGTCTAGTACAATAATCCTTTTCAATATTAGATGAAACAACGCCAATATTTTCACATTCAAGTATCTTGTAATGCTCTTCTTTCAGCTCTTCAATGATTTTGCCTTTACTTGTTACACGTAAGACTTCTAATTCTTGCTTCTTTTCTTTGCCTGATAATAATTGTTCAATAAATTCAGCTGTTCGTTTAACGGCCATATTTGGTGATGAATGGAGGTTCAGTAATAGCTATTTGAAATATTATTGTTATTTTTGTTGTTATTACCACTATTATTTTGCATAATTAATTAAAATTTTGTGAAAATTACATGGAAGACATGAGGCATTTCTTCATAAACCTCAAGAACAACTTTTGTAGGTGTTTTATAAGACGACCTTTCAAATTTTTCAGCATTGTAATTGGGCAAATTGTACTTTTCTGGGTTAGCAGCTTTATGAGCCAAATAAATACCCTCATCTCTTAATCTTTCTACATCACCTACTTGCTATATAACAAACAATTATTTTTTATCATCACGAGGTTTAGTATATAAGCATTCAAAATTTTTTTAAAAAAAAACCATTTACCACTAAAATTGGTGGTAAACCACCCAAACTTTCAGCAAATAATGGAGAAACGTACGGAATTGCTAATCCTTCGTTAGACACATAATATTGTAAACGACCGCCAAAATCGAATGACTTATGCCAAAATCTTGGTTTATTATCAACATTTGATTGAATTTTTTCTGATAATTCTTTTGCTTTTTGTTCAAATTTTTCCAACACGGGAGACATTTTACAATCACAAAAATCATTTGGCAAAATATCTAATTCATCACATCTTGGATCTTTTATTGATGATGTTGTGCGAGCCAAGTCAACAAATGGTGACCACAAAACAGCACCAGCTGGTAAAGGTAATGATTTTTTTGAATTATCACGTATAGCAAGTAATGTTGCCATTGCTAGACCACCACCTGCACTATCACCCATAATTACAATATTTTTAGGTTCAATCGGTAAAAAATCAGCATCTCTTGGTGGATCAATAAGATAATTGTAGGCAGTTATTGAGTCATGTAAAGCAGCAGGAAATTGATTTTGTGGTGCAAGCCTATAATTTATTACTTGAAGTTTTTGAAGAAAATAAAATTGTTAGTCAATTTAACACTTTTTTTTTTCATAATTCATATAAATAATTACCAAATAGCCTTGCATTTGTATATTTTGCAATATTAGAAGTAATGGCACGATATTGACCAGGGGAGGAAAAAAAATATCCACCACCATGTAAATACATAATAATCTTATTGTATTTTTTCTTTTTATGATTTATTTCTTCTCCTTCCTCTTCTTTCTTAACGTAAACCCATTCACATTCTAATCCATCCCCGAGATTGACACTTCTCCAATCATCAAGAAGCACATGATTATAATCCTTTAAAACATCATCAATGTAAACTTCAGATTTTTTACGAAGCGAATTTGACAATGTCAGCTCATCTACAAGTGTACCACTCCTGGCAGGACTCTTGGTATTAAATACTCCTTGAAGATTTTCGATAGTTCGTCTGGCTGAGAGCTCATCTTTTATAATTTTGAAGATCAAATAAAACTTTAAGTCCCATGATGGTTGTGGTGGTCCATAGTAATAATAATTGATGATGGATGAGAATATAATATGTACTTTTTGAAGCGACCTTGAGAAGTCCATATTTTATTTTTTACAAAATTATAGATTTTTCAAAAAAATTTTTTATTAAAAAAAATTTGTGAAAAAATACGGGAATATTTTATATTAAAAAATCGATGATTAATTGTCTTATTATTATTTCATTTCATTCATTCGAATTCATTTCATCAATATTAATAATGTCATTTCATTTCATAAATTTCATAACAATGGTGTTTTGTAATAATGCTTTGTAACAAATAATGTAAATCTTCAACGAAATGTGAACATGGGACAACATCACATTGTAAAAAAGATTAGATGATCTAAAGAAAAGCTGTGTTAGTAGTGTTAGAGACTGTGTATTCATGCAGGAAGTATCTCCTTGGGTGATTAAAAACATTTCATAGATTTCATTCATAATAACACAAGACAAGATTGTTTTATAAAAATGAATTGATCTAATAAAAATTTTCATATCTAATTAATAAACATGATGGTTAGAATGAGTGTACTTGTGGAGAGTTCAACTTCCTAAAATGGATCATAATTATCTCATTTATTTCATTCAAATTATTTCATCATAAGATTTTAATAAATTACAACAATTCAGCTTAGTATTAAAATCATATCTTTACCCAGCGCACAGCCAACAATGTTTAAACCACTATATACGACTATACCGCTTGATTAGAATTTCTATTCGAATAAGGTTTATTTGAATTATGTTTTACTCGTTATGAATCCGAGTATTCTGAATTACATTGAAAGTTTATTCGAATGAAATGAGTAACTAATACTAGTTACTAATAATTTGATAATTTGATAATAATAATTCGAATAAAACGAATAAACGAATAATTCGAATAAAACAAATTAACGAATAAATGAATAAATTTGAATAGTTCAAATAAACGAATAATTCGAATATAAAAAAGCCCATATCTAAATCATTCCAACTTATTTCAATTTGTTTTATTCGAATTATTTGTTTTATTCGAACTACTCGTTTAATCGAATTAATCGTTTATTCATTTTATTGCTGTATTAGTATTATAATTACTTGAATTATTCATTTATTTGTTTTATTAGTACATCACTTCAACTTGTTAATACTATAAAAAATGAAAACATCGATGAAAATAATGATTATTAAAAATTACATTTATTTTTTGTCAAAAGCCATTATTTTAGAATGCATATTCAACATCCAAATTTCAGATGAAAAAAATTCCAAAGGTAATTGTGAGAAGTTATTACCTTTATGTAATATCATTACTCAAGATATTTAAACTATAGTAGCCAAATTATAAATAATATATAATAACAAGATTTAACTTATTCAGGTAATTCATCTGGTATAGTTAATTCAATCTGTTTAGAATCTACAAAAATAGACAATTCAATTTGTTTAGAATCTACAAAATGTTTATCATAAGAGTGGATATTAATAAATATTGTTAATTTTAAAAATCAAAAATTAATAAAAACGAAAGCGATCAATGATTGAATGCTAATAATTACCATTGTTATTACCAATAATTGTTACTTTATTGGAATTCACAGGTTGAGGAAGGTTTGTAAATTTTAATAATCTGCTAGTATAAACTGCATTTGGATGAATTACTGTAGTAATTGTTGAAGGATCAAATTTTATTTTATCCATTTTCTCAAATTCTTTTCTAATTGATTCATATTCATCCCTTTGTTTTTTGGGATATTCATAATCTTCAAGCATCTCCTCATGAAATGAATCGTTCCAAAAATCAATAATCTCATAAATTTCACCAGCAGTTGGACGTTTATCTGGATTAGCATCCATGCATTTGAATGCTAGTTCAATATAGAATTTTGGTGTATTGTTTGAAAATCCAGGTCTTGCACCTTTACATATTTCCACTGCAAGATATTCATCATGTGCCAAATTATTAAAAGGCTGCTGACCAGTTGATACTACAGACATCAGAATTCCAAAACTGTATATATCTGATGCTTTTGTATATGGTTTCTCTTTTAAAACTTCTGGTGCAATATATGGTAGTACTCCACATATATTTTTGTTTTTGATGTTTGATTAGCTGGACATGATAGTCCCAAGTCTGCAATCCATGAGTCATAACTATTTTGAAGAATATTGCCACTATGAAGATCAATAATCAATAATATTTAAAAAATCTGAAAATAAACAAAGAAATATAACAATTCACCTCATTATGAAATTCATCAGAAATATTCTGTGAATTGTGTAGATTTTTTAATGCCACAGGCATATCCTTGCTAACTCTTTCATTGTTATAATAACTTACACTTTTATAACCATTTAGCCAAGTAGCTTTGTATATAGTTGCAAACCACTTTCATCAATCTTTTCAATATTTGTTAAATCATTATAAGGAATCCATTGAAGATGATTACTATAATGATACTTAGTTGCTTTAAGTTGTGTACTTTTAATTAACTCATCTAATGTTTCATTTCCACTAGTCCATCCTTCAGTTAATAGCTTCGGATCACATGATTGACACCATGCCTTATAAGTATTATATCTATTGCAAGTTGGACATCCTCCATATTCTTCTTTTCTAATATATGGATCTTCATAATCTTGAAGACCTCCATTTTTAATGTATTCCATTACAAAAATATATTCTTTTGTAGCTGGGTCTTGTGTTAATCCATAAATTTTATTTATAAATGATTTACCATGAAATGGAACATAATTTCTAAACTATATAAAAAAAAATACATTGAATTTCAGAATAATATTTAAAATCAGAAAATAAATAGAAAAATAAAATAATTTACCGCATTAAGAAATTCATCAGAAATATTCTGTGAATTATGTAGTTTTTTTAATGCCACAGTCTTATCTTTTATAGTTCTTTCTTTACCAAATAAATATTTATCACCGTTTAACCAAGTAGCTTTGGATATAGTTGCAAAACCACCTTCACCTATCTTTTCAATATTTTTTAAATCATTATAAGGAATCCATTGAAGGTAATAATTATTATTATACTCAGTTGCTTTAAGTTGTGTACTTTTAATCAACTCATCTAATGTTTCATTGCCACTACTCCATCCTTTAGTTAACAACTTTGGATCACATGATTGACACCATGCCCAACTAGTATTATATCTATTGCATGTTGGGCATTTACCATATTTTTCTTTTCTTTCCTCTGAATATTCATCATTTTTGTCAGTAGAAGTATCTTCATGATGTTTATTTTCATCCAAAATGGTTTCCATTGTGGTTTTTGTATATTTGTAAAAAAAATATTTTTTAAAAGCCACAAATATGTGTCCACACAAGTATTAATATTGATTTTAAATTAGCAATTTGTTGAATGTTTATTAACATTAATATATTAATATATATTTAAAATTTTTTATAACTTGTGTATCATTACATAAATAAATCCGGCATCATATTCTAAATATAAAGAGACCATAAAACCGTAATGCCGTAATTATTTACGGCCTATAAATATTGCAAGTGTGTGATTTGAGTTATTGGAGTCACCAAATCTGGAAAATTAAATTAAAATCAATATTACTTTAAAAAGCTATATTAATATTGTTTGATTAGGGTTTATTCGAATTATTGTTTTATTTGTATTAAATTGGAAGTTTATTCAAATAAAATGAATAATAATAATAATAATGGATAATTCGATATTCAAATAAAACGAATAAACAATTCGAATAAAACGATTAAATGAATGATTCGAATAAAACGAATAATTCAAACAAAACGAATAGACGAATAGTTCGAATAAATGGATAGTTCGAATATTTCGAAATAAATTCGAATAGTTTGAAATGAACGAATAAATTCGAATAGTCCGAATATTTTCGAATAAAACGAAAAATTCGAAATAAAATAAAAACGAATAATTCGAATAAAAGAACGATAATAATTCAAATAAACAAATGATAACAATTTGAATAAATGAATGCTGAAGATTCAAATAATAAACGAATGATAACAATTCGAATAATAAACAAATGATAACAATCCGATAATAAACGAATGATAACAATCCAGATAATAAACGAATGATGATAATTCGAATAATAAACGAATGATGATAATAATAATAGATAATAACAATTCAAATAATAAACGAACGATAACAATTCAAATAAATGAATGATAACATTCAAATAATTAACGAATGATAACAATTCGAATAAACGAATGACAAGAATTCGAATAATTAACGAATGACAATTCGAATAAATGAATGATAGCAATTCGAATAAACGAATGATAACAATTCGAATGATTCGAAATAAAATGAACAGTTGGAAATTATATTAATTCGAATAATTTGAATTAATATCGAGTTGTGTATTATTATTATTATTATGAATAATTTTGAGTAAGAATTTGCATTACGAATTTACGAATAGAAACTAGCAGAAACGAGGTGAACTTTGAATTTTTTATTTATTGAGAGATATGCCCAATGATAATTACTAATTATTTTTGTTGATATAACAAAAAATGAACAAGATACTCAGGAAATCAATTTTTTTCACTGATAAAAATTCAATTACAAAAGTTTAGGAGAAATAAAATTTGAGAAAACAAGGTTGCTTCAATAAATGATTTAGAAAATAATAGTAAAAAATTATTTAATGGGTTTCAAATAAGATCAAGAGTTTGCAATCAATCTATTGTAGCTTGTATCTTTGTTGTGTATTTCTAGAGGAAAGAATCATTTGGGACAACCAAGTTTGAAGGATGGGAATCTCTTCTGGAAGCTGACTGCAATATTGGTACAACAAGTAAGTTGAAATGATTAGATATGGGCTTTTTATTTGATAATATAGGTATAATTTTTATTAATTACATTTAAACTTTTTTACCAATATATTAATAAATTGTTTATATATATATGATATGTTTATAATTAAAAATTGCATTTATTTTTTTGTCAAAAACAATTTATTTTAATATGCATATTTGACATCAAATGAAGAAAAATTCCAAGCAACCTAAAAATTTATATCAATTAGATGAGAAACTATAAATATGATAATAATGTTGATGTTAATATTGATACCAAATTTTAAAATTAATAATTGAATAATTAATGATAATTACCATTATTATTACCAATAATTGTTGCTTTATTGGAATTCACAGGTTCAGGAAGGTTTGTAAATTTTAATAATCTGCTAGTATAAACTGCATTTGGATGAATTACTGTAGTAATTGTTGAAGGATCAAATTTTATTTTATCCATTTTCTCAAATTCTTTTCTAATTGATTCATATTCATCCCTTTGTTTTTTGGGATATTCATAATCTTCAAGCATCTCCTCATGAAATGAATCGTTCCAAAAATCAATAATCTCATAAATTTCACCAGCAGTTGGACGTTTATCTGGATTAGCATCCATGCATTTGAATGCTAGTTCAATATAGAATTTTGGTGTATTGTTTGAAAATCCAGGTCTTGCACCTTTACATATTTCCACTGCAAGATATTCATCATGTGCCAAATTATTAAAAGGCTGCTGACCAGTTGATACTACAGACATCAGAATTCCAAAACTGTATATATCTGATGCTTTTGTATATGGTTTCTCTTTTAAAACTTCTGGTGCAATATATGGTAGTACTCCACATATATTTTTGTTTTTGATGTTTGATTAGCTGGACATGATAGTCCCAAGTCTGCAATCCATGAGTCATAACTATTTTGAAGAATATTGCCACTATGAAGATCATGATGAATAATTTCTTTTTCATGAATATTTTTTAAACCATTAATAATACAATGAAGATTATTAATTTTGTCTTTCCATATTAAATTTTTAAAATCTTTAGTTAAATAATTTTGAAGACTTCCATCCTCCATATATTCCATTACAAATATATATTCTTTTGTAATTTGATCTTGTGTTAATCCATAAATATAAATTATATTTTCTTTGTTATGAAAGTTCACACAATTTTTGAACTAATTAATAAATAAAATATTTAATTACAACAATAATAATTGATAATATCTAAAAAAATCTAAAAATAAAAAGAAAAATAAAATAATTTACCTCATTAAGAAATTCATCAGAAATATTCAGTGAATTGTGTAGTTTTTTTAATGCCACAGTCTTATCATAACTAGTTCTTTCATTATCAACATTTGCATATTTATAACCATTTAACCAAGTAGCTTTGGATATAGTTGCAAAACCACCTTCACCTATCTTTTCAATATTTGTTAAATCATTATAAGGAATCCATTGAAGGTAATAATTATTATTATACTCAGTTGCTTTAAGTTGTGTACTTTTAATCAACTCATCTAATGTTTCATTGCCACTAGTCCAACCTTCAGTTAATAACTTTGGATCACATGATTGACACCATGCCTTATAAGTATTATATCTATTGCAGTTTGGACATTCCCCATAATATTCCTTTCTTTCCTTTGAATATTCATTGTTTTTATCAGTAGAAGTATTGTCATGATGTTTATTTTCATTCAAAATGTTTTCCATTGTGGTTTTTGTATATTTGTAAAAAAAAAATTTTTTTAAAGAACTTTTTTTTTTTTTTCAGCCACAAATATGTACAAAAAATATATTAATTATTTAGGTTTATCTAAAAAAAAATTAAAATTTTACCTGAACTACAACAATTCAGCATTGACACCCTAAAGTTGTAAAACTGTTTTAAATATTGCAGGCATGCAATCAGAGTTATTGGAGTCACCAAATTTGGAAAACTAAATTAAAATCACTATATACAACTATACTGCTTGATTAGGATTTCTATTTGAATAAGGGTTTATTCAAATTATTTGTTTTACTTGTTATGAATTTGATTATTTGAATTACATTGAAAGTTTATTTGAATAAAATAAATAATGAATAATTCAATAATCCAATAATTCAAAAGATGAATAATTCAAATAAAACAATAATTCAATTGATAATTAAATAAAACAAATAAATGAATAATAATAATTTGAATATTTCAAACAAAATGAATAATTTGAATATTTCAAACAAAACAAATAAATGAATAGTTCAAATCAAATGAATAAACAAATAGTTTGAATAAATGAAAGACAACAATTCAAACAATAAAATGAATAAATGAATAATTCAAGCCAAACAAATAGTTTGAATAAATGAATGATAACAATCGAACAATAAACAAATAATAACAATCTGATAATAAACAAATGATACAATTCGAATAATAAACAAATGATGTCAATTTGAATGATAAATGAATGATAACAATTCGAATGATAAATGAATGATGTCAATTTGAATGATAATAATAAACGAATGATGTCAATTCGAATGATAAATGAATGATAACAATTCGAATAATAAACAAATGATACAATTTGAATAATAAACAAATGATACAACTTGAATAATAACAATAAATGAATGATGTCAGTTCAAATAATAATAATAAACAAATGAATGATAAACAAATGATGTCAATTCGAATAATAATAATAAACAAGTGATACTAATACAGTTCGAATAATAAAGAATGATAACAATTCGAATAATAAATGAATGATGATAACAATTCGAATAATAAATGAATGATACAGTTTGAATAATAAAGAAATGATGACAAATTGAATAATAAACAAATGATAGATAATAATTCAAATAACAAACAAATGATAACAATTTGAATAATAAATGAATGATGGATAACAATTTGAATAATAAACGAATGATAACTATTCAAATAATAAACGAATGATACAATTTGAATAATAAACAAATGATAACAAGTCTAATAAACAAATTATGATATTCAAATAATAAACGAATGATAACAATTCAAACAAAACAAATGATTTGATAATTTGAACAAAAATTTTATTACGAATAGAAACTCAACACTATTGCAGAGTCACTAAATCTGGCACAATAACATTCAAACTAAACCAAAATATACAACTACACTACTTGAGGCATTCCCTACAAACAATATAGTAAAACTAATAAAAGGGGTCTCTAACTAATAATTAAATGTTGGTCAAACCATTAATCATCAAAAAGGGTTATGAATCAATCAATCATGCCAGATTTATCAATTAATGAAAGCATTATTTTTATTACCAAAGTGTTATAAGATTATTTATTTATTTTTATTGATTAATTTTTTTTCA
>CAUDNR010001455.1:0-10774 GCA_958430865.1 Entrophospora sp. SA101 | reverse complement strand
TGTTTTTTTCTAAAAGATTTCTAGATTGTCTATCCTTACAGTATTTGGAAATTCCATATTTGGTAATAATCCTGACTGCATTGGTTAACTTCATTGGAACCACATTTGGAATGTTCCAACTCCAATTGGAATTTATTAGAATGCTCCAATGAAATTTTTATTGGAACCATAAATGGCACAACACTGCATTACACAGTAACAATAAAACACTTTTATAATCATTATCAAACCCTTTACTAATTTTGAACCATAATATATAATTGCGCTTTGATGGGTCACCAAGAGTACATTATTTGGAGTATCAAAATTCTAAGAAAAATTGGTGGACCACCAAGGTAAAATTATTATAGAAAGATATATAATAAAAATTATGCTTTGACGGGTCACCAAATAGGTATACTATGTGCCTCATTCTTGCATTCGAATGCAATGCATAAAGCAAAATACAGATTGCAAACAATTGTTCTTAGACGAAAACGGCTCAAATTAAGATCTGATATACTGAGTACGCGCATGAAAACGGCACAGAAAAATTGAGTTACATTCTGCCTTTGAGATTGCTTTTCCTGAAGTGCTACATAAAGTCGATAGTAAACCATGGTTCACGATAGTCACGTTTGTTACATCTTGGAACCTGAATGCAGGGTATAAATAAATATTCTTACTGTCTGATTAAACGCCCGATTTAATAGCCAATTTAATACCAAATGACAACAAAAACGCAAAATACACCTCACTTGACTGTTGTTTAAAATGCAACATAACTATATATATCTCATTAACCTGCAATCGAATGACGTCATACAAGTGAATGCATTGTCGAATTGCATATGAATACACTTTTTTTTTACTACCTAATCAACGTGGCCAAAAAATAAAAATGGAAATCCTAGACTATCCCATCTATGTGGCCAAAAATTTGGAATGAGCCGCACTCAAGTGTGGCTAATAGTTAGCATGTGGTCTGACGGCAAAAATAGACCACATCCTTATCCTGATGATAGTTCGCATGTGGTCAAAAAAGCAGATTAGGACACATAGGTAGGTAACAATATATATATATATATATATTGTTACCTACTTAGATTACAAAAAAAAGCAACAAGGGCAAATAATTGAAGTAAAACCCAAGAAAGCCAAACAAATCCACCCCAATTCTTTTTTATTGAAAGATAATACAACGTCTATTTCACCATATTCATATTATTTAATAATATATGACAGTTAATTAGTAAATTATTTTCTTCCGATTTTCCTTTCTTTGTTATATATAATACTTTGGTAAACTTCACAGGCAATTTCTCTAATTTTCAAATGCTTTGAATACAGTGTTGCAACATCAAACAAAAACCAGTGTTAATATTTATATTAATTAATATTTTCATCTTAACAAAAAAAAAACAGGTTGGGAAAATTTCCTTTTTTCATATCAATAATTTGGTTGCACGATTTTTTTTTTTCGCACAAATTTTTAGGCCCCAAAAGATCATATTGGCGTGAAAATTTTGAACTTGCGATTTTCTTGACATAATGTATGTTCAAATATAGTATGAAGAATTGATTATTAATCCTTGTTTATCGCGTGATTTTCTTTTTTATATAATCAAATATGGTTGAAAATTTTTAAAAACATGATGAATAATTTATAACTGTTGTGCGTGAGTGAAAATGAAATCTATGTGGATTTGCAATCCCACGAACGTGAAATTCAAATTAGCCAACCAGAATTTCATATCTAAACACCCCACCTCAAAATTTTAGTTATAAAAATTTCGATTTCACATTTCACATATAAACATAATCAACCAATTTTCTTTCATCATCTTATAAATATATATGTGTGTTGTTGGTAATTTATTGTATTTATTTAACCAACTAATTACAAACATTATATATTTCTTCTTTATAATGTTTTCTAATAATATAGAAAATGGAAAAGAAAAAAATCATTTATTATTTCCCACCTTGAAGATTATGACATCAGTCCAAAAACTGGATTTCTTCAATCTATACTCCTCCCCTACGTTGTCTACCTGATACCTATTATGAGCCATCGGAAAACTTGATCGACGATTTTCACAACTTATTGTTAACTGACTGTCTAAGAGAGTCTGTTGGAATGGTTTGTTAACAATTATTTTTTTGGAATATTAATGCGTGTGTGTTTATAATTTATAATAAAAATTAAAGAATATCTGTATATTTTAGTTACCAATATTAAGAACGGATAAGCTTAAAAACTCTGCAAAATATAAACGTGCTTTTTTGGTTTTATCAATATTAGCACATGGTTATGTTCGAGGAAAATATGATGAATCTGTGATCGATGTAAGGATTGATAGATTTCCTTTTCTCTTTTACTTTTTCTTTATACTTGGATCTTATTTATTTGTATATACTAACTTGTATTGCTATACCATGGGTCAAAATATCTGATTATCTTAATGTGGCACTGGTAATGAATCATGCAGCTTTGACATTATGGAATTGGTATTCAATCTCTCCTGATGAAGAACCAAGTTTAAAGTTAATATCCTAGAAGAAATATTTTTTTTAAAAGCGCATTTTGTTATTTTCTAATTTAAATTTTTTTTTTCAAATAATTAATTAAAATAATAATATAACAGCCAGCAATCTTTCTACGCTAATTACTTTTACAAATACTATGGAACAATCTTGGTTTTACCTTGTTACAATTGTTATTGAATGTTTTGGCGGGAAAGCTCTCACTGCAATTATTTCTGCAGCAATTCAATCTGCTCATGATAAAAACAATAAACAACTGATTGAATCTTTAAAAATTATTAGTTCAACCATTGATGAAATTACCAAAGTTCTTCTTCAGATTTATGAAAAACGTGATTCTTGTATTTTCTATCAGAAGATACAACCTTATTTGATATAATGATGAAGATTTCCAAATGGATTGAAATATGAAGGTGTGGATGGATGTGATGAAAATGGAAATCCTATTATCGCCAGTATGGTGGTGGAAGTGCTGGTCAAAGCTCATTGATCCAATAATTAGACATCGCACTTAATATTGAACATCATCCAATTTGTTACTAAGCCAATTACAAACAATATTAGCAATTATAAGTATTCTCATGAGTCATCTAATGAAAACCTCAGTAACAACTATAATAATACAAGCAAAAAAAGGCAGAGTATACAACAGCAGCAGCATCAACAACCTTATATTTACAAGATTCATCAAAAAATTCCTGGAAATCATCAAATATTCCTTGAGGATTTGACAAAAGCTGCAATCATACATGATTATATTACATCATGTATTGAATGTGATGATAACATGGAAATAAATGGTAAATTAGACAGTAATAAAATCGCTGAAAACAATGAATTGGTTAAAGCCTACAATGACTGTTTAAATAAAATGACAATTTTCATTTACAAATTGTTTGCATTTACATAATTCAAGCACGTAATAAAAGTTCAAAGGTGAAGCTAGATTCTAATAATAAAGGTACATATATGTATATGCATAAAATTGGTTGTCAGATTTGATATTTTCTAACACTTGATAATAAATTTTTTATTTTATTTTCAATGTTTCAATAGATGTTACCAATGGTGCTGTCACTAGTGGTTCGATTATAAATGGCACTATTTATAACGGTTCTGCAACTAATTTTGTTGCTGCTGATAATAATAATAATAATAATGGTGCCACTACTACTAATGGTAACATCACTGCTACCACACCAAACAAGATTTATAATGATTTAAATGTAGTTAGAGACACTGATGGAATTGATTTAATGCCTTTTTTGAAACAGATGAGAGAAGAAACTAAATCTAAAGAGATTAAAAATTTAAAGGATCATCTGATTTCAAACAAAAAAAAATCACTAGAACTTTTCTTTTAAATAACTTTGTATCTTTAATTCTTTTATTATTCTTATATTATTTAACATTGTATATAATATAACACTTATTACATCAACCAATAATAGAAATTCTGTTGTTTAAAAAAAATGGATTATTTATTGATTTATTTATCAATTCATTTATTAATACAGAAAATTTTTCCAAAGAAATTTCATAGGACCTTTAATAAATTTTTTGATAATTTTTAATTAAAAATCATGGTTTTATTTAAACTTCTACTATCACCATCAAATACATGTAAATATGCATAAAAAACATATTCCAGGAATTAATGTAAAAAAAATTGTTAATGATTCTATTTTACTACGATTTAGTGATAATGAATAAAAATCCTCTTAAAAATTCCCAATGTCTTTTTTGGTTAATCATCAACATCTGACCAGATTTAAATAATGTAAGCTGACAAGTCCAATAGAAAAGGTTGTCTGGTAGCGATTCTTTTCTAGAAAAAAAGTTTAACATTTGGTGACAACATAAGATTATAAAATTTTCCATCTTCTTTACTAATAGTAAAATCAAGACTATATAATGATAGTTATGAAGTGTTGGTGGAATTATCACGAATGATCTGAAATTGTTTTTTCAGGTCTTCTGATATACTTATATTATCAAGTGAATCAACATCCAATTGTTTAATTTGATTTTGTGCCTTGATCAGTTGAGTTAGATTGCAATCAGCATTCTTGCTTGATGAAAAGTTAATGCTAAAAAATGTAATAGTTGATGACAAGCCGGAACTACTAGATATGCTTGGTTGATATTCATATGAGAAATCATTATGATGTATTTTCAAAATTTGAATATTTTTACAAACCTTTGTTAATTTATCTATTAATTTAGGACTACTGGAATAATTACATTTAAATTCATAAAGATTTTGAAAACAAGTATCAAATCTATCATGATCAATCAACCATTCACAAGTATCTAATTCACGATTATTAATCATGATCAACCATTGGAATGTTAAAGCAGTACAGTCAAGTTTCTTGATAGTTGTTGAAGAATCTAAAATAAAATATACTAATTTTTTTCTGAATCGATCGAATTCATCAGAGTAATAATCATCTACCAACTTATTTGAATTATTAATAATTTTCCAAAAATCTAGCTCTGTAGTAAATCTCGCATAATTATGTAACAGTGGCTTCTCCAACAATTCAAAGTTCAATTCAAGACTATTTAACTCTTCATCTTCTTCTGCATACAAACAATTAATTAATATTTTGGTGCTTTTTTCATTATAGAATGGATTTTTCCACAGCTTTGGAATGTTAATATTGTTCCATTGCTTATTGACAAGAATAAAAGAATATAATGTTTTATAATCATCATCATCTTCGGTATATTTAAATATTTCGATTAAAAGTTCAAGTGGTAATGTTGTTGAAAACATTTTTTTTTTTTTTTTTTTAAATTTGTTTGTAAACATGAAAAAGGGATTATTATTTATTAGCATTTTAGGAATCTGGGACAAAGAAAGGTTACTAAAACAAGATAGTATACGGTGTAGATCATCCAAAACAAAAAATCGTAGTGACGTTTTTATTGTTGACTCAAGCTTTCAAAACTTATCGACTAATTTTTTTTCTTGAACTAAAAATTGGTTGAGCTTTGGCGTTTTGAAAAATTATTATTGACTTGTATAAAAAATTGAGACTAAGTTTCGTATAATAATTTATACCAAATGAGATTATCATATTAATAAGTATGTCCACTGAAAAGGATTTGTGTTATGTCTAATAATACTATTACCACCATATACAACAATTATTCGACCATCAAGCACTATACATTTAATTTTTTACAATAGATTTGTTTTACCTAATACTGATGATAAAGACTCAAATCGGTTAGAAGGTTTACCACCAGATGTATATAAAATAAATGGAATCTTTAGTGATTGATATATCATATATAATTTTTAACTATTTATTATCCGAGTTAGGGCTATTTTCGAAACATAAACAATGACTTCATCATTTAACAAATAAAGATTAAATTATTTACTTGTTTCAATAGATGTTAACGTTAAACTATCAAAATCTATAATAAAAAAAATATCACAAACTTTTCTTTGATAATCTTGTACAGATGGTGTAATTTTGGAAGTTGGTTGTGATTGTGAATAGTTAATGGGTTTCAGGCATCAAAGGATTTTGGATTTATTGAATAAACTAAAGAACCGTAATTTCTGATACAACCTATAAGATAAATTATATCATTATTAGTTCCTCCAAATTCTATTGCTGCATGTGAAAGTGATAGTGGTGAAATTTTTGGATTATGTTGTTTTTATTGGTAACGGTTTATCAAGTGAAAATGAAGTGGATTAACAAACTTGGAATGCCCTCCAAAAAAATATATTCCATTTTTTATCGAGGTTGCATTACATCCATCAATTAGCCAGTTACTTGATAAGAATATTAAGGAATAAACTTTTATGAATGTTTTTTTTTAATTATGGTAAAAAAACATTTTGTTTTATTAACAGACAATCACATTATAGTAACAAAAGGATGAAGCAAGATTTGTTTGTTTAATATTTCTCTGTGTAAGAAGTGCTTAGGATTTTTTTTCTTCAAAATTTAGTATATAACATCACTAATATGATGTGATCATGACAATAATAAGGACTTTTACATAATTTATTTTATAAATATTATAAATATTTTATTCATTATTTATTATCTTATAGGGTTGTTTAAAGATTCATGCAAAAAGGTATTAATCATTTTTTGTTTATTTTTATGTGACATTTGTTACTGATTGATTACAAAAATTGAATATACAATGATTTATCTTATATATATAAATAGGTGCTGAATTAAGAAGTGTATGTACAGAAAATGACTTCTTAGAATCTGTTTAATAAAGTGTGTTATTTTGCCAAAATTATATCACTATTAACAGAAATTTATATATAGTAGCCCAAAATCACAACAACAAATTATTGAATGTGCATAATTGACATCCACAAATAAAAAATCCAAAGAATTGACAATTGTGAGACATTATATAATATCACTGTTAAATATAATTAATTAATTATCTATAATTTCATATTTAATATCACAACTATAGTAGCCAAATAAATAAAATAAAAAATAATAAATAATTTTAATACAACAAGATTTAACTTATTTGGGTAATCCATCTGGTATAGTTAATTCAATCTGTCTGGAATCTGGCATAGCTAAATCAATTTGTTTAGAATCTACAAAATATTTATCACAAGAGTGGATATTAATAAACATTGTTAATTTTAAAAATTAATAAAAACAAATAATCAATGATTGAATGTTAATAATTACCATTATTATTACCAATAATTGTTATTTTATTGGAATTCACAGGTTGGGGAAGGTTTGTAAATTTTAATAATCTGCTAGTATAAACTGCATTTGGATGAATTACTGCAGTAATTGTTGAAGGATCAAATTTTATTTTATCCATTTCATCAAACTTTCTTCTAATTGATTTTAATTCATCCTGCTGTTTTTTTGAATATTCATTATATCTAGTATAATCCATTATATAATTATGCAATGAGTCAAACCAAAAACAAATAATCTTTTTAATTTCTTCAGCAGTTGGACGTTTATCTGGATTAGCATCCATGCATCTAAATGCCAATGCAATATAAAATTTTGGAGTATTGTTTGAGAATCTAGGTCTTGCACCTTTACATATTTTCACTGCAAGATCTAGATCATGCGCCAAATTATTAAATGGTTGTTGACCAGTTGATATTACAGACATCAAAACTCCAAAACTGTATATATCTGATGCTCTTGTATATGGTTTCTCTTTTAAAACTTCTGGTGCAATATATGGTAGTACTCCACATATATCATTTTTGTTTGATGATGATGTTTGACTGGCTAGGCATGATAATCCCAAGTCTGCAATATATGAACTACCATAACTTTGAAAAATATTACCACTATGAAGATCATGATGAATAATGTCTTTCTCATGAATATCTCTTAAACCAGTAATAATATTATAAAGAATACTAATTTTCTGTTTCCATTTTAAATTTTTAAAATCTTTAGTTAAATAATTTTGAAGACTTCCATTTTCAATATATTTCATTACAAATATATATTCTTTTGTAATTGAGTCTTGTGTTAATCCATAAATATGAATTATATTCCATTTATCATGAAACTTTATATAATTTTTGAACTAAAACAACAAACAAAATATTTAATTACAACATTAATAATCAATAATAATTTAAAAAATCAGAAAATAAATAGAAAAATATAATTTACCTCATTAAGAAATTCAACAGAAATATTCTGTGAATTATGTAGTTTTTTTAATGCCACAGTCCTATCTTTGCTAGTTCTGTTATGATTTCCATTTTCATAATTTATACCTTTCTCACCATTTAACCAAGTAGCTTTGTATATAGTTGCAAAACCACCATCACTAATCTTTTCAATATTTGTTAAATTATTATAAGGAATCCATTGAAGATAATAATAATCACCATACTTAGTTGCTTTAAGTTGTGTACTTTTAATCAACTCATCGAATGTTTCATTGCCACTAGTCCATCCTTCAGTTAATATCTTTGGGTCACATGATTGACACCAGAAATAATTAGTATTATATCTATTGCAGGTTGGACATTTCCTATATCTTTTATTTCTTATATATGGATCTTCATAATCTTGAATACTTCCATCTTCTATATAATCCATTACAAAGATATATTCTTTCGTAACTGGATCTTGTGATAATCCATAAATTTTATTTATAAATAATTCACTATAAAATCTAACATAATTTCTAAACTATATAAAAAAAAAATAGATTGAATTTCAGAATAATATTTAAAAATCTGAAAATAAACAGAAAAATAAAATGATTTACCTCATTAAGAAATTCATCAGAAATATTGTGTGGATTATGTGGTTTTTTTAATGCCACAGTCCTATTTTCACTAATTCTGGTACACTTTTTATTTTCATGATTTACACTTTTATTTTTATAACCATTTAACCAAGTAGCTTTGTATATAGTTGCAATCCTACCTTTACCTATCTTTTTAATATTTGTTAAATCATTATAAGGAATCCATTGAAGATAATAATCATTACCATACTCAGTTGCTTTAAGTTGTGTGCTTTTAATCAACTCGTCAAATGTTTCATTGCCACTAGTCCATCCTTCAGTTAATAATTTAGGATCACATGATTGACACCATAAATAATTAGTATTATATTTATTGCAAGTTGGACATTTCCTATACCTTTTTTTTCTTTTATTTGAATATTCATCATTTTGAAGATCTCCACCTTCCATGTGATGCATTACAAAGATATATTCTTTTGTAATTGGATCTTGTGTTAATCCATAAATTTTATTTATAAACTCATAATTATAAAATGTAACATAGTTTCTAAACTATATAAAAAAAAAATATTGAATTCAGAATAATATTTAAAAAATCTGAAAATAAATAGAAAAATAAAATAATTTACCTCATCAAGAAATTCATTAGAAATATCCTGTGAACCATGCAGTTTTTTTAACGCCACAGATCTATCTTTGCTAATTCTTTTATTTCCATTAGTATATTTCACACCATTTAACCAAGCAGCTTTGTATATAGTTGCAAAACCACTTTCACCCATTTTTTTAATATTTGTTAAATCATTATAAGGAATCCATTGAAGATAATTACTATTATAATACTCGGTTGCTTCAAGTTGTGTGCTTTTAATCAACTCATCTAATGTTTCATTGCCACTAGTCCATCCTTCAGTTAACAGCTTTGGATCACATGATTGGCACCAGAAATGATTAGTATTACATCTATTGCAGGTTGGACATTTCCCATACCTTCTTTTTCTTTTCTTTGAATATTGATCATCACCATGGTGCTTATTTTTATTTAAAGTGTTTCCCATCTTTAAAAATTATTGTGGTTTTTATTATATTGTAATAATTTGTCAAAAAAAATATGTATCACACAATGCAATTCGCGACAAACGGAAAGGATCGATATACATTAATTAACAAAAAAAGATTTAACATTTGCCGTGTCACGATCTCCTTCCAAAACTCGCCGATTGTCTCCTTTTGCGTCTAGCCACGCCTGGTCTTTTCGGTTTTTGGTTTTCACCATATTTAGCAAAAATTGTGTCGTACGGCAATTGTTTTGTTTTATAAAACAGGTTGCATTGAAATTAAAATTGGGTTGCGTTGAATTGAATTGCAAAGCAATACGTTGCAATTGCAATTGAAACCGAAAAATCTTTGTTTTCTAAACCTAATTTTTGGGAAGGAATTTTTACTTTCGTTGGGTGGTAATTTCAGAAAAAAATTTGATCAACGTAATTTTTATTGCAAAAAAAAAAAAAATATAAATAATAAAAATTATTCAGTGTCACAACTCTCATCACCATCGTCGTTTACCATTGTTTCATTCTCATTATTATCATCCTCATTTTCAATGTTGTACGAATTTTCTACTGCATCCGTATAACCTTTATTGTTGCTGACAACTTCGTTCATTGTATGTGTCAGTTTCGTTGCCCTTGATGTGCTTGATTCTTCCTGTAGGTCATGGTCTGCACTTCTTCTTTTTTTACCCGACTCCCTGATGTGATCTTTGGTCTTTCTCTTGCTGTTGGAACTCATGAATTGTTCCTCAAAATCCAGATCTTTGGATTTTAATGCTTTGCGTGGGGATTTCTTATCATCGTCGTTGTTGGTCGGGTAAGTCCACTCGATTTCGCTTTATCAATTATTCAAATAATTATATAGGCGGGCTTGGTAGAAGTAAGTGTTAAAGTCAAGATCTATTTGCAAATCAAGTTTCCAAAATGAACGTTTATTATTA
>CAUDNR010001454.1:0-14768 GCA_958430865.1 Entrophospora sp. SA101 | reverse complement strand
ACCAGAAGAAAACCAACAATTATTACATGATTCTACAGGTTTTGAAGAAAGTTGTGAAGCCAATGATGAATATGAAGCAATAATTTCTACTAAAACAAGAAGCAAGTACCCAATTAAGCAACATAATATACGAAATAAAAATGCTTAAAATTTGTTTTAAATAATTCTATTATTTTTAAAATAAAATTTGAATTACTTCCATTAATTTCGACATTTTTTGTCATCTTTGACATTTTCATCACTTTCGTCACTTTCGTCACTTTTGGCAAAAGTACTTATCATTTGCCAAAATACTTTCCACCCTCCAAAATACTTTCGGCACCCAACCTTGGTTTGCCTGAATAAAATTTCACAATATTTGCTCAGATATTTGTAGGGAATTAAAGCGAAATGCAAAATGCTTAAAATATCTTTATTATTATTGAATCGAGCTAGAGTTGTTATCCATAATACAACTCAATTGATTCGAATGATTCATTTTATTTGAATGGAAACTTCAAGCTGAGCAGGCTCGAGTTAAAATTTGAATTTCCAAGTTCAAGAGAATAGGCTCTTAAATTGTTTTTTAGGCGATGTGCATAAATAAAATAAAAGTATGAAATAACCTATATAACATCAAACTCAAGCCAAGTCGAGTCAAGCTGTACATCTGGCTTGGTTCATTCGGAGCTTTATTCAAGTGTATGAGTATCATTTATTTTGAAAACATAAGTACTATAATTCCATGGTAGATCTGATATACAGTGAACCCCCCTTGGGAACATAGTGCTATTTCTTGTGAGCGTGCATTTATGGAGGGTGTGCATTTATGGAGGGTATACATAGTGTGTGCATTTAGGGAGGGTGCACTTGGGGAGGGTTCACTGTATAAATAAATTTCATATTAATTATTTTATGTGAAGACAATCCTATGTATTATCATAATCATATCTTATTGGTATATAGTACAGCTGTGTAATTTGATTATATAAACAAGTAATCATAAACTTGAGTACTGAGTAAAAAGTTGCCAAATTTGAATACCAAACACGGTTTCGTGGTTTTACATGATGGAAAAATAAAAAACCATTTATATTATTAAAATAAATGATTATTGAGGAATTATTTATTATTTATTATTTTTAAGGGCTGAAGATTCATTTTCTTAATATTCGAGTCAACCCAAGTTTGACCTTGTCCAGTTCAGCCTGAACGGGACAGCTAAGTTGATCTGAATTCTAGTTGATAAGTTGATTAAGTATTAGTGATCATTATTTTAATTATTTGTTTTATTACATATAAATAAATTATTTACCATTAGGAAAATGATCACCAATTACAATATTCATTAGTGCTGATCAATTTATTTTAGTATAGTACGATGCAAAAAGTAGATTAAATCACTACATAGTAAACAAATCTTTTTTTTAGTAAAACAATTTTTTTTTACTGATGATATTCTTAACAATACTTTGTATTTCATAAAAACTTATTTTTCTTTGAAAAAAAAATTTTTTTATTTTCGCTATATACACTTTACATTGTCTACCAAATCTTCCCAGGGTAAGTTTTATAATAAAAAAAAGTCCACCAAATCTTCCCACTGTTTACAGTGGGACAAAAATACTATAGAAATAGACAAATAACTGATCTTTATTTAAATTTTTTTTTAGAATAATAAATAAACATATATATATACATATATATATAAAATTATAAAACAAACCAAACCCAAGTACTGAAACTGTTTAATATATTCTAGTCTTTAGTCTTATAGTTTTTGTTTTTTATTTTCAAATTAGAATCAAACTTATAAACGCAATCTGTGCCAACATGATTATGGGTATAAAAACATTAATGGCTCACGAAGACATGAAGCTCAAAACAATAGAGGCGGAACAGGGTGGAAGAAATTTGTTCTAGTTATCATGAAGCTTGCATTTGTTCAAGTATTTGGAAGTTATATATATAACAACCAGAAAGTGGAGGAGGAAATAAAAGTTATGTATAAATAGGAGCACGTGTAAACAATAATAATTTATAATAATAATTTTTAATTTTACATTAATTTCTTCACCGAGTTATACTAATTATGTTTAATAATTATTACTGGAATAAAATACACATTCTTGCTGGATTGTAATTAAAGTCTTCCTTTATTACTGGTAGGATCAGAGCCTCGACTGGTGGCAACAACTGAACTTTGGAATGGGAAATATTATGACGCAATGCATAATTCATGAAATTTTTAATTATGCGTGATACAATTCATAATTTTGATAACATATATAGTAAGAATATACTTCACGTCACCAACTATATGTCTTGCGTCACAGATTATACCTGCGTCACAATTTGTTATGCTAATTATTAATAAATAAAAAGAAAAAACATATGTTAAATTAATAATAGCAAACATACAACATATTTTACAATGAATTATTTGTTTTCTTTTATAGTTATCCTAGTGGGTTTAGCTATTGATTACTTTGCTGACCGTTTGGGTCATGTGATTTTATAGTATTGTGACACCAAAAATAGTATGTCATTAATTTGAGATGATCAACAAGGGGAAATTTTTTAATAAATAAATTAGCAGTAATGTATGGATGAAAATTGTGTAAATATTTATTGATTATTTGATTTTTTTTAAAACCAAAATAAATTGTTTAATGATGATTATCAGAGGGATTTGTTATTTGACTTTTTTACCTGAAAATTAAGTGAATTGGTAATGTCTTTATAATGTTCCAATACAAGGTGGGATTATTTACCTTGTTTTAATGTCAATGAGAGAAAAACACTTATAAATGTATTCTTGAATGTAAAATTCGTTCAACGTTTTTTTTTTATGATAAGCAATGCAATATGATGAACATTAATTACATTTTGCATAAAGGAGAATTTTTTTTGTAGTAATAGACAGTAAAATAAATAAATCAACATTGTAATGATAAAATTATTTTTCTTTCTTCTTGGTAAATTTCATAGGTAATCCTTTCTTTGTCTAAATATGCTTGCAAAGATTTGGTATCTGCTAATTTAAAAATGTAAGGAGCAATTTTTTTGCCTTTTCTTTCTTCAAAATACTTCTAATGGTGCTATAATTCTTGGGCTCCATAGTAGATCGGATGTAAAATAATTTCATATTAACTATTTTGTCTAGATGAATATTGTGATCACATTACATTAGTAACACAATTGTGATGTTAAAAACACTATTGATCCCTGAAATCTTTGGTAATACCAATGTTCACTTTGTCTGGTTTTGTTGCAGCATGCCCCATATAATAGAATACAATTCCTATAAATATTCCTTCAAGAAGTCCCATTGTTATCATTGCAAACATTGTGATTAAGATATTCAGTTTTTTTTTCATTTTTCATTCGCTGAAGGCAAAAATTTTTATGCAAGCGGGAAATCAACAATTCTTCATTAGTACTAAGGCAAATAAATTTTTTTTCATTATGCAAGTGGGAAATTTGATAATTTTTTTTATTAGTAATCAATATCGTTATTTTCTTAATTAATTTATTCTTTATTTGTATTAACAAATGGCTTACACTGGTTTCTATTTTTTTAAAAATACACAAGCTCATAAGTTAGGTAAATAAAACAATAATAAAATAATAATAACGAAAAAAAAAATTGGGTTTAAAAAAATTTTTTTTTTTAAAATAAAAAAAAATGCCTAGTCAGTTAACTGGTATTATTATTGTTAATAACTATAAAGAAAAATTTACTGAAAAATATAAAATTGCATCAGGTGAAGCAAAAAGAAAAAGTGAAGAGTTAGAAGAGTTTTTTGATTTGTAGTTTATAATCTTTCAGCCAAATCAATCACTTTCACTGGAAGCAAAAAATTGTTTTCTTCATTTAAAGCAAAAAATTGCTTTTTTCGTTTGTTTAAAAAAATTAATAATTCTTTATTAGTATCATTTATTTATATTAAATCGTAACCAATTTCTGGCATGTTTTTACTCTCAAAACTATCTTTCACTATCATTAAACAATTTCTTGTACTAAACAATATCTTTTTTAAATTTTACACTACTGATCACGTTTCTCAGTGGGTGCCTTCCTTAGCTGTTATTCCACACTCAAGTCAGGTGTGTTCCCAAAACTACTAAATAAAATTCATTAAATATCACCTCACTAAAAGAAAAGAAAAGAAATAGAAAAAATGGACAAATATAAAATAAGAGAAAAAATGATTATGCATGGGATTTGGTATGGATTTATTGTTAGGGATAGATTTATTATCATTACGAAAATACAATATTCAAGTTAACAACAAGAACAAAGATAAGGACAATATTATTTATTATTCCTAATTTATCCTAATTAAATGTATTACTTGAACTTTCTGTGTAGAATTATTTTCAAGTTATTTCTAAAGTGATCCAATAGTTTAAATTCTTTTATTTGAATTTAATCTGAGAATTAAAGGTCTGCTACATCAGAATATTTGTTTCTCTGTTGTCTGAGATATTTTCCGTGATTCAATTATTTTATTGGTGATTAAATAACAATATTAAAATCATTCAACTTTGCCGAAGGCCAGAAATTTTTCTTCAAATAGTAACTTTTATTTGAATAGAGACTTTAAAACAGTAAATAACAAGTAACACTAGTGACGAAGTCACTGTCATAAAGCATTCATCTAGTTTTACAATGAAAAATTCGATGCCGATCATCAAAATTCACTATGTTTTTGCGATATGTCCCACGACTGGTAACTATGTAATGAACATCCATAATTTACATGAAATGCCAAATTTATTTTTTAAATTTCACAATTACTTATTTCCGTGAATATTAAATACAATTAGTCTGGGCAACTTTGTTTCTTATAAAAAGGCAGCGATTTCAATTTACTCTAATCAATAATTAAATTCACAAATAAAATTCTTCACAAATAAAATTTTATACAAATAAAACTCCATCTTTACAAAGAAATCATGAAGTTTATTTTGCTTTCCTTTTATTGGCTACGCTCTCCATGGTGGTAAATGCTATTCCACATCAACTTCTTAAAAGAACTACTACCTTTAATCAATGTCCTCCTATAAACCCTGGAGAACAACCACCACCTCAACTTAATGTCGTACTTTCATCTGATCCTGTCGTTCCTGAAAAAAACTGATGATTTTACTATTTCTGGAACACTAAGTCGTCCTGTCATCGATGGCGACATTACCGCTGTTGGATTTTTTGTTCCAGTAACTAAGACTCCAATAGGTGATCCAACTACCGCGCCAACCGACCCTAAAACACCATTTTCTCAAGTATTGAATGTTATTGTGCCAGAAACATTACCTGATCCATACGGTATTGTAGCTGTTGTTGTAAATCCAAAAGCTGGTGAAGTTACAGGCTGTGCATTAAGTATTGTTGGTTCTGCCAAATCTCCAGATCTTGACTATTATCCCATCCCATTATAATTAAAAATAATAAAAATCAAAATAGAATAATTTAATTGTTGATTATTATTATTTATTATTAAACAACGTTCTTAGAACGGATTTTATTAATTTAATATTTATTATTTTACGTATTATATTATTTAATATTATCATTAATTTTTATATTTACATGCATGTTGCTTAAATAAAAACAAATTCAAATTTATGAATTTCCGAAATTTTTATTCACTAGTACTAGAACACCTAGGTAAAAAATATGGCAGTATCCTTTGACACAACCACGCCACAACGAATGCAAAAAACAACCTCGACAGTATTCTGACTAATATCTAGGTTGGCAACATCACCTATTGTTTCATTGCAGATTTCTTGTCTATGACCAACTATGTTTGTTATATTCTAATTTTGATGTTGATTATATTGGCTTAATTTTCGATTTAAAATATTGTTGGTCGCCAAAACTATTTTGAAGGGGCGAAAGTCAAACTAAATTGAAAGTTATGTTAAAACTAGTTTCAACTTGTGGCGAAACCTTTTGACTTTCACACAGTTGAAAAACTCTCTAGTTTCCATGTAAAAATATACACGTAATTACAGCATTATTAAGGTGAGAAATTGACCCTTATATTTTCAAAATAAATAATGTTCAGATGCTTGAAGAAAAGAGAAAATTACCTATGAAGTTTACCAAAGAAAAAGAATGCAGGCAAAATCTTATGATTACATGATTGGGAAGTTTCTTTTCAAGTAATATCAAAGTTATACGTAGCCAAATTATCTTGTGAAACTTTGTTATGCAATGTAAATAGTGATACATATTAATGTAAACTCGATAAGTCGGTCATGTGGGGGTGAGCTCATATGGCCGACCTATGGAGTAAACCGACTTATCAAGTTTACATATGTATGCTTAAAAAATTTTGGTAATTTTGATCAGAGGAAAGAAAATCTCATGGTCAATTGAAAAAAAAATTTATTAATAAAACAAATAACAATATAATACGTGAATAATCTTATCTACAAATTCAACAAGCTGGATAATTGATTCACATGTTAACTGAAATTTCATATAACTACTGTTGGCTCAATATTATCTTCAAAACTGATATTAAATCTGTATGGAAAACATCATATTTATTACAAAATATTTTTTAATTTATTATCAATCCAGCGAAAACCAACAGGTTTCATTTTAATCCCATTTCTTTGAAGCAGTAGTTTTTATTTTTGGTGAATCGACTCCCTCTCATCTTAAAGATCAATATTTTCTAATGGAGTACATATGAAGTTGTCAATAAAATAAATATACTGTATATAATTCATTTTTGAAATTTCATGTACATGAGTGGAGAATATACAGATCATTTAAAAATCGTGTTATTTATCATTAATATTAATAAATCTTTTGTATAAAGATTCTGTGTAAAAAATATGCTTATTTCTTCGAATTACTGGCAGATTTTGCCAATCTACGTATTTTAACATCCCAATTATATATACGTGCAGTATCTTTTTTTGTGATAGTAAAGGAGATGTTAAAGAATAATGACAGTAATTATATATTATATGATTTTAATTTTGATTTTTTGATTTAGAAGGATACTGACTTCAATTGTGGTAACTTGTTCTCTAAGAAACTCTAAATCTTCCGATAAATTTTTTAAAGAATTTTCTGCTGTTAATAATTTACTTTTTATAAGTTCTTTTGCTTCTTGCAATGAATACTCGAGCATTACATTTGCCTTAAATATATGTGTGTGTGTTAAATTTATATAAATGTAAAAATGAAATAATATATTATTACTTACACCAAGCCATAAATTAACAAATTTTGTAGATTTAACTTTTGCCGGTATCCATAAAGTGTCATTTAATTCAAATGTGGTTTCCATTGATTCATCAGAATTCTACAATATACATTTTACAATTATTAAATCAAAATAATTTTTTTGATAAAATATGAAAGCTTGGTTGATTGATTTGCCTGTTTTTCCATCAAGAATTCCACTGTTTCAAGAGTTTTCTTAATTTCAAGTATTCTTAATTCCAATCCTTGTTTTTTATTAATATAATTTATTTCCATAAATTTATATTTACTGTTAAAAAAACTAAATGTTAAAATATTATTATTTTATGAAATAAGCCTCCAACCAAAAAAACCAACTTACGATACAGTTTCTTGTAATTTAGCTAATATAACTTCAGTAGATGTAGAAGGCTTTGACATAAATTCTTCGACATTTTCCTTTTTTTTCAAAAATTATCGCTTTTGAAAAGGATAATATAATAATAATAAACATTTTTATATATATATACATATTAAATTACCACAAATTGGATTTTAGGAATTCCACGAGGATTAGTCTCGAGCGTTTCAAATGTTAGACTACTACTACTATCACCGCCACTAGTACTAGTAGTTAATGACATTTTGCGAAAAACAAAGAATTAACAAAATCACTGATCGATCTGAAGATTATGTCACACTTACTAATAATGATGTCATATCGCGCATTTAGACATGGCCACCACCAATGTAATAAGTAAACCTCCGTCAAAGATGATCCTTGGCTCAAGTTTTGGGCTAATCTTGTCGGTTGATCGCAAAAAAATACATAATGATTCAGTGTTGTCAATTAATCTACCACTTTACTTTAGTTCTTGCTTACTGCCTCTTTCTTGTACCTAAAAAGTTTCAGTAAATCTGTAAGCACACTTGATGGTATCAGATAACTGTAAATAAATTCTTTTTATTTACTTGTAACCAATCTATTTGGCCGATTGCAAACTCGCTTTGGTTTATTTACAAGCAACTTAAGCAGTTCGTTTAACAATAACGCCGCCAATATTTCCAGTTAACCTTTGGACAATACTTTACTAAAGCGAATAACGTTACTAATCGTTGTTGTTAACCAACGTTTAGTTCTAACAAATAAACGCGACCTTTTACCAAAGCGCTTCGCTTTAAAGTTCATTTACGATTTTAAGGATAATTTTTACAGAGTTTTATTTTATTAGAATTTCAATTATCAAACGAGAACCCGAAAAAGTTAATACCTTTTATGGTTATTGTGTTTATATATAGAGAAAATCAAAGTTAAAGTGGAAAGCAGGCAGTAGTTTTTTTGGAAGTATATAGAAAGGGGTGCAAAAAATAAATCATCATTCCTTTGAAAGTTTAAATAAAACACGAGAAAATTATCTTGATCTTGAAAAGTTTTGTTAAAAAATGTCTTCCTTAATTTTTCTTGCCATTCATTTTTTGATTTTTCGTGTACTAACAACCTCCTTATTACTATGTACTGGTTTCTTTAGTCAAAAACTTCTTTTGCTAATTTTCAAAGTAAAATTTCCTATGGGCAGGCATTCCTTCTTGTTATTTTGTTTCATTATTTTCATCGTTTCTTGTTTATTTCAAACTTAGTTCTTTCAATCCTCTTTGTAAGAGTTAATTCTTCTTTGTTTTTCTCTTGTCTGACTCTCTTTCTCTCGGTAACAAATAAACTTTGGCCGATGCCCTTTTGAATCCATTTTAATTCCTACGTTGGATCTTCTTCAATATTTTTTTAATCTTTCCTTTCTTTGGGCTCCAAGTTTTGTTTAATTGTCGTCTTCTCTTTCCCACATTGTCTATCGAAAATAACCGTGTAGTCTGTAATTGGCGATTTTGGTAGGTTTCTATGATGTTTCCATGATCCTGAAAACATTTTCTGTTTTTAATGATTTTTCAATTATCAAAATCATTTCTTCATATCATCATACATTTACTCATCATTACCCGCTACATCTTTCTTTTTATCAATTTCATCAATACTAAATTCTTTCTCAAATAAATTCTTATGAATTTCGGTTAAAGATTAATTAATGAATAATCATAATGATCTAAATAATAAAGTGTTAAAGTAAGTTAAAATTAATTACAATACAATAAATAGACAAATAAATTCTTTTTTTTTTTGGCTCCGTACATCATGAATTTCACAATGTATCATTTTTATTTCAAGGGAAAATTGGAATTTATGATTTGCTTTAATGGGCATTAATAGTAGATTTTACTATTATCACATAAGAAACGCATTGTGTAGATCTTGACTTTTCATATAAAATTTCTCTGTCATTATTATTTATTAGCATTGAATTTCAATTATTATTTAATTAAGAGATAAAGCATCGGCATATGGTAAAGCAATTATGTCTCCAAGTGCCACAGTAGTAGGTTTACTTGACAAAATTTCATTAGCAATCTATATTAACATATTTTCAATAGAAAAAAAAGAATTAGTTAATTATCAAAAAAACCATCAATGATTTAATTAAAGATTTGGATTTCCAAATATACTTTAGTAACATCAGATGATTTGATATGATCATATCCTGACACTGCTTCGGAAGCAGAAGTGATTTTTGCAGAAGACAAAATCTAGTAAGATAAAAACATAATATTAGTGGTGGTGGTGGTGGTGACAATAACAAAACACAAACAACAACAACAATACCTGATTGCCCAAGGTTTCAGTTTTAGAATAACGTGCATCATAAGAAGCTGCAGTGTTATATTTTGCTTTTGCAATTGCTCGTTTGAATTCCTCTATATCAACACCTTTTGCAACATGTTGTAATTGTTCGACTGTAGCATCAACAGCTGAACGTATCGATGTTGGTTTACCTGAGAAATATACACCAAAAATACCTGCGTCTGAATAACCAGTATTGAAAGCACTGATTTTGGTATCAACAAATTTATTTGCTGTTTGAGCAAGTTTAGTAACACCTTCACCCCACTTTGTATATTTATCTCCATCTAGTAGCGATCTAAGAATCTGAAGAGTATAAAAATCAGATGTTCCCCCTGGTGCTCCCTCGAATGCAAGCACAAAATGGCTTGTATCATTTCCACTAGACAATCTAACCTCGCCTCCAAAATATTTGGAATTGATTGGTGTGGCTGGTAATGTATGATTTATATCTTTAAAAAGATTTTCTGTTAAAGTTTCCAACTCATTATGATCAACACCAGTACCAATAATAGTGATATTCGGAGCTGTATAGACTTTGTTGGCATAAGCTATGACATCTTCGCTACTTTTAATCTTTGTGGTAGAATTTGCAAAAAGTGAATTGCCAAGTCCATTACGAAATGCTACTTCATGTGTTGTTTCTAAAGTCAAAATTTCTGGGGTTGATTCGGCTGTACTTCTTTCAAAAGCAACACTTTGTTTCACTTCTTTAAATTCATGTGGTTCATATTTTGCATTGAACACAACATCAGATAATACACCTAAAAAATAGTCTCTATAATAACAAAATGAGAAAGATGATGATAATAATAATAATAAATAAAATTTAAGACATACAGATTATTTGGTAAAAATTCAGCAGTAAGAATTAAATTTTCTCTTGTTAAATTGGCTGTTAATACACCGCCAAGTAGTTCTGTTTCACGTGTTGTGCGAAAAGCAGTTTTATTTGTGGTGTTCTATATCATTTGAATAAATTCAATGATTAATAGATATTTGTATATACAATTTCAATTATTCATTCACTCTAACCTTAAAAGCAAAATTCTTCAAAAAATGTGCAGCTCCAATATTATTAATAGTCTCATAACGAGGACCAGCCTTTGCAACTAACGAAATAGAAGAAGCTGGTGCACCATCTTTATTGAAATACGTACGTACATACATAAATACATGCACATATATATGGTTTAATATATCATATATACAATGTGCATTATTATATGTTGTCTTCTTCACCTTGAATAGAAACTGTCGTTATTCCATTTTTTGACTTTGAAACTGAAATTGGAGAAGCTGCAACACTAGCATATTTACGATTTATTAACAAGCTGTTAATAGGAGAATAAAGTTTATTACTTGACAATTTACAAGCACGGAACATTATTTTAAAAAGTGAATTTTTTTGTTACACGAATTCTGAAATCACACTAATTCAGTAATTAGTCAATGAGTATGTAAAATCCTTTAAGTTTAGGCTACTTTTAAAGCTCTATGAATTAAAAGGATAGTTAGTTAACTTACCTTCAGACTTAAAAACTTGTACTCTTTTTTTATGTTGTAAAATAAAAATATTCTATGAAAAAAATTTTTGTTACACGAATTTCAATCTTTTCTAAATTGTTACAAAGTATGTTGCACTGATTTGGTTGAGTTGTATATACAGTATATATTCTTTCGTTAAAATAATATATATTAATAATATTAATATTGTTTGTTTAGCACTTCTTTGAGAGCGTTTTGTTCAATTTATTTTTAAAGAAAATTTCATGTAAAACTTCAAAGTTCAAGTAAAGATTTTTTACTAACGATATTAAAAGCATCATAGCCATAATAAATAAAATCACAAAAATGCTTGCCTTCGCAAGTGAATTGTGATCGGACCATCCTTTAGCTTTTTACTTCTATATTACTGACCCATAAAAATCAGCTCCACAAAGGATTAAGAAATGAATGAATCGCATCACCCAAATATTCAATCATCCCTTAAAGAAAGAAAGACCGTTCAGCAATGGAATCGATTTTGAAAAAGACCTGAACGTCGTTTGCTTCAAAACTTTTGAAACGTTTTTACTGTGTGAGGGTTGGTGAGTGGTTTGATGTGGATTTGTTTTAATCCGAACTTTCCGTGCTTTCCGTATAGGACAAAGGGTTCCATCATCTTGTTATCCAAGTGGTAGCGGAAAAGTTTAGTGGTTAAGCCTCCCTCTTATTGGGCCTCTGTGGTCCCCTTTTCGATCGCAAGCTACTTAAAAATCATTTCCAAAATAAAAAATGAATAATACTAAATCTGATATGTTGAGCTTTAGATGTCAGATTTAACATTCCTATCTTGTTGATCCCTAACTTCCTTCCAAGTTTCCTAATAATAAAAAAGTTGAATAAGGATGAACTATATCATTTCATAGTCTTTCCGGATGAATAAAACTGATTCTTCATATATACATTTTTTATTTTTACGGTTGATTTGAATTATATCAATGGAATTGGTCTGTAATTGCTAATACTAATGAATTAACACACTATTACATTTTCTATGATATAGTGAGCTTAACATACATGCTATTTAAATAAAAAATGGAGCTTATGAGGTATCAACTATGCAACAAAGGGTTATAGAACGGAAAACATAGATAGTAGAATAGTATAATGAAAGAAAAAAGGAATTTTGCTTTGTGGTACTACCAAATGAATGCGTTCCGACACTACGCGCCTCAACCCTCATAAATAACGGACACCATATCGATACTATGTATCTTAGCCATGGAAACCCGAATGCATTGTGAAAAGTAACGCAATTACCTCAATCCTGACATTCAAATACGTTATGAAATGCAATCCATGTATGGCAATTCGGCTCAACGAGCTCGAGAAAATGACGCACAGAGTCCGAATAGGTCAAACGTGGCTCGTCATAGTCGATAGGACATAGAAGGCTTAGTGAACACCATTTCCTTTTTATCGCCTCTGCTAGCATGATGGCGCATTTATGGATCAATTTTCATATGTGTATTGTAGGCAAACGTAGACTGAATCGGAATTCTAGGATACTCTGCATCCCTTGACACATGGTACCTCGAATGTACCTGGGATTTGTGAAATACGGGTAGGTACTCATTTAATAAGCCATTGTACTTATTTAAATTAAGACATTTGACTTATTGGACTAGTTGTAAATTATTGGTGGTCACCGCCAAATCGGATCTTGCTTTTTTATTAATGATGCGAATTAATATGCGAAAAACAATTTGAGTTTTGAATTTATATTATTATTTAAATAAAAGAATTCTTTAAATGATGACAGGGATCAATAATTTAAGAGACTTTTTCAGTGGCATCTAACATCAAATCAATATTCCTCATGAATACTAATTAGCCGAGTAAATTATTATTAAAATGTCTTTCCCAAATCTTCAAAAAACAGAATCTCACATTTAAATGATCTTCATACATGTGATTATAAAAAAAAATTGATGAATCTATAAAAATTTTTTTTTAATAATAAATAAAATGGTATGTTTTATATAAATGTATAAATATATTGAATTGAATTGAATTTTTAAATTAAATTAATATTTATACACATGTATATGTAGCCATCTCATAAAACTTTTAGGATCAAACGTGTCCTTGGGAAAAAACAAAAACAAAATCGACCGATTCCTCATTGGATTCGACTTCGTACAGGAAATACAATCAGGCAAAATAACAATATTATAGATTAAGAATGTTTCCTATTATGTTAATATTTTAATGAATGATGTTTAATGATATTTAATATTATTATTATATAGATATAATGCTAAACGTCGTCATTGGCGTCGTACTAAGCTCAATCTTTAATATATTATTAATTTGGAATATTTAATCAGTTAATAAAATTTGGATTTAAAAAGAAATTAAAAAACTTCATTCTTTCCTTTTCTTTCCTTTTATCCTAGAAAAAATTATTAATAAATTTATAATTCTTTTACTGAATTTGACAAAGCAAAAATTTATATAATATGTGGGCACGCTGTAACAAAGCCAGACAAAGTGATTAGGAAGCAGAATGCTTATTTATCTAGCCACGAGTATTCTGTGGTTCCAAAGGCCTGAACAAACAAATATCATTATATTTGCATCTTTGTAAAGAAGTAATTTATATCTGGCTTTATATGCCTTGATGACTAGGTATTGGGTTATATTTAAAAATCATTTCATTGCCAAGATTATAACATATCTATTTATATATATAAACAGATATTCAGAATCGAACCTAATAAAACTAAGAAATATCATGTTTGCACTGAAAAATGACTGTATTAATGTGGCGGGAACTAAACTTTTCACTGTTGGCTCGATCATGGGCTCTCTGCATCTATTTAAAATCAAACAAAACCATTTAAAGAAAATGTAACTAAGAGACAAATTGCCCAATTGACGTTAAAATAATTACAACTTTAATTAAAACTATATTTTTATAATAATAGAACATTTAGTGGCAGTGTTATTAAATATGTACACAAGTAAACTCGATAAGTCGGTCTCTTAATATAAGTCAAACTCGGCCAAAATTTTTTCTGCCCTTTTTTTCAACATTTAAAATCTCTTGATAAGTCAGTCAATCCATATAAATATAAAATCGCGATAAACTGTAAGTCGACCAACCCTTTTTTTCTAAGATATATTGTAAATTACCATCGATAAGTCTATATCACGTGATATTTTCATTGAGCGAGAGGTCATCATTACTATTTTAGTAACCTGTAATATTCAAAAAAAAAATTTAATATGGTGCGTATCACCTATACTCATCAAAAATTTTCATGTGACTTCTAACTGTATCTAGTCCACCAATTTTAA
>CAUDNR010001453.1:0-14791 GCA_958430865.1 Entrophospora sp. SA101 | reverse complement strand
AGGCTGGAACAATCACACCATTACATGTTCCAAGGTCAATCAAGCAATTATTTGAATCCATTGGTGCACTTATTGAAGGGGATTAGGTTTGTATGCAATTGCGCTAGGGTAAAACTACAAGTAGACTAAATGCATTAATGAATGGCGATATGATATGGAAAATAAAATTCGATAATAATGAATATGTTCTCGATAAACATGACATGACATTGAGTACGTATATCCAAAAATACAGAAGTCATTTTGTCATGAAAAATTATGACGCAATGGCATCTTTGCCGTCAGCAGAATTCCAAAAAATTTTTCATGATATGACAATCATTAGTGCCGATTTTGGTAATTTTTATTATTATATAATTTATTTTGTTGTGAATATTATTACTATTATTAATTAAGATACTTTTTTTTTAAATAAGTAAAAATAAAAATTAATGAAGATATGATCCAATTTGTTGCAAAAAGTAGTTATTGGAGCAACATAGATAGTAAAATAAAGTTGAATCCAACCCACACCGCAGATAATGTAATCATTTTTATTGATTTTTAATCATTTTTTAGAATATTCACATATCTAAAATATTTTTGTTTATTGTATAGGCTGAAAATAACAAAATAGAAATAAAGGTTACAAGACCTGTTTCTAGTTTATTTCTAATTAAAGATTTGATAAAATTAACAATATTTTCACAACAACAAATCAAGATCTTTTTATCAAAAAAAAATCTATTAATAGAATTTAATAGTGGAGGCATTTGTAATGTCAGGTACTATATTACACCAGCTGAAGACGATTTTACTCCTTATTTGCGTTTATAGTATCATGAAATAACAACAAATCAAGATCTTTTTATCAAAAAAAAATTATTAATAGAATTTAATAGTGGAGGCATTTGTAATGTCAGGTACTATATTACACCAGTGAAGACGATTTTACTCCTTATTTGCATTATAATATCATGAAATAATTGTAAATTGTGTATTGGTTAATAAAAAATCATCATAATTATTGCTATTAATATTCACTTTGTCTGGTTTTGTTGCAGTATGCCCCATATAAAAATAAGATATAAAATATTACTCCAGATTTTCAGGGTTATTGATCAGCGAATTAAGGTCCAATTCGCATTCTGGTGACACAGGTAATGATTTTTCAGGGAAAATGAGATTGAATTGGTGAATGAAGAAACTCTTAAATTGAATAACTAAAGATTATTTTTCAGAAAGCACTCTTGGGAATGAAGCTGAGCCAGACAAAGATAATTTTTTGGAAGAAGTTCTTGAAAAAGAAATTGAATTGGGCAAAGACAATTTTTCAGAAAAAGTTCTTGAAAATGAAGTTGAATTGGGTGAAGACAATTTTTCAGAAGTTCTTGAAAACGAAGTTGAATGGGGAGATGATGATGATAGTGGTTGGGAAGAAGAAGAAGATATAGAACAAGAAAGAAAATTTTTTGAAAAAATAATTGAAAAGCCAATAGAGTTAAAATGGACTGATGATGCACTGTTAGTAAAGCAAAAGAGAAGTATGTATATGAAGGGTAAGACTCCAAAATCTACTTATTATGATAAATATGGACCAAGTGGTTCATTCACTAAAGCTGCAGAAGGGAGTTCAAAGATTACACAATTTTTCCCAAAAAAAAGCCAAGAGTCTAACAATTTACCAAGTGATTGGAGAGAGGTTTTAGACAATTCTGATGATTCTGATATTGAGTGGGAAACTCAAGGTATAGAAGTTTTAAAGAATGATATTATTACTAACCAAAACAAAATGAGCATATTGGAATATAACAAGAAACGTGCAATTTTTGAATATTTAAACAGATTGGACAACAAAGGAAGAGGGAAAATGAATGCTAGCATAGAAGCAGCTAAAATAATATTTATTGAAGGTAATCCAGGTAAATCCAGAATTATAAGACGTTGGGCATCATTTTGGTTGAAAAATAATAAATTACCAGTTAGCAGACAAGGAAAACATCAAAAAACTATCAGAATCATTGATGATGAAGATATTGCTGAAAAGTGCCACATGTGGATAGGGACAATTACCCCTTTGAAGTTTAAAAATTTTGTGGAACAAAAATTATTGGTAGAGAATGGAATCACCAAAAAAAAGGATATTAGTGTGAAATCAGCAACTAGGTGGTTAAATATTTTGGGATATTTCTTTCAAAAGAATAAGCAGGGTTTATATTTTGATGGACATGAGAGACCAGATGTTGTTGAATATCGTAAAATATTTCTTGAAAAAATATTTGAATATGAAAAATTCATGACCAAATATGATGATATAACATTAGAGCCAATTTCACCTGATCTTAAACCTGATGAAAAGGAAATTATTTTGGTGACACATGATGAGTGTATATTCTATTCAAATGATGGGAAGAGAGGAGTTTGGGCTAAAAGTGGTGAGTTGCCATTAAAAAAAAAGGGTAATGGTAGGTCAATGATGGTAAGTGAATTTTTGACTGAAAAGAATGGAAGATTACATTTAAATGAAGAACAAATTACAAGTAACCCATATGTTCCAGAAGAATCTAGAGTTATTTTAAAACCAGGTAAAAATCATGAGGGGTATTGGACTAATGATCATTTAATTGAGCAGGTAGAACTTAAAGCTATTCCAATATTTGAAGCACTTTTCTCAAATTGTACTGCTCTTTTTGCATTTGATAATTCAACAAATCATGGTTCTTACAAATCAGATGCTCTTGTGGCAAGTAGAATGAATTTAAACCCAGGAGGTAAGCAGCCAAAAATGAAAGATACTGTTTTTGGACCTAATAATATATTTCAATCCATGGTTTTTGAAGATGGGACACCAAAAGGAATGAAACAGGTGTTGGTTGAAAGGAACCTGTGGAAAGAAGGTTTGCTGGCTGATTGCAAGCTATGCAAAGGAAAAGTTGTGGATGAAGGCAGGGTTGATTGTTGCACCAGAAGAATTCTGTCCTTACAGCCTGATTTCAAAAACCAAAAATCAGCTTTAGAAGAATTAATTTTGGAATCAGGACATTTGTGTATTTTTTACCCTAAATTTCACTGTGAATTAAACTTTATTGAAAGGTATTGGGGTGAAGCCAAAAAATACACTAGGAATAAATGTGACTACACATGGGAAGGATTACAAAGGACAGGACCTGAAGCATTAGATTCAATAGATGTAATTACAGTAAGAAAATTTGCCAGAAAGTCTTGGCGATATATGGATTTATACAAAGGTGGTATATCAGGTAAATTAGCAGAGTATGCTGTTAAAAAATATAAATCCCACAGAAGAATTCCTGAATATGTTTTTCAGGAATTAAATAATATTAAAATAGATTAAATTTTTATTTATTGTTATCAAAAATCACAACAAATGTGGACACTAAATAACTTCTCAATTTTCATTTTCCAAAGATATATGTTTATACATATATATATATATATACATATGATTAATTTATTTAATAAATTTATTTTCATTTTCCAAAGATATATCAATTTATTTATATGTTTATATATATATATACATATGATTAATTTATTTAATAAATTTATTTTCATTTTCCAAAGATATATCAATTTATTTATATGTTTATATATATATATACATATGATTAATTTATTTAATAAATTTATTTTCATTTTCCAAAGATATATATATCAATATACATGATTAATTTAATAAATTTAATGAAATATTCATTGATTACCATATTTCTCAATGATTAATGATTAATAAATATTAATCAATATCAATTGAATTATTTGAAATTAAAAAAAAATATTCGTGTTCTGTGAAACAAGTAGAGAAAATTAATAGTCGATTTTGGTGCTAAATTTTGCTGATCATTAATTGATTTTTTCCGAAGCCCAAGTTTTAGTCCTAAGGTAACCTTCCTATATATGGATTTAGAAACAACAATTATACTTGTAATACGTTCATAAAATCTCAAGGATTTAATATATCAATTTTTAAAAAATTTTTCCTATGAATTATTTTTACTTCTATATGATGCCAAGCTGGATTCCCACTTAAATTTATTATATAAATTCGAAATTTAAAAAATTTTATGTATATAAATTTAAAAGAAATTTTTTTATTGAAGGTATATATTTTTTTTTAAATCTAATACATATATTATATAAATTTTTTAAATAATAAAGTAAATTTATAGGAGTTTTTCAATTACTGACTCCAAGTGTTGTTTTGGCATTTTTCTCACGTAACTGTGCTGAATATCTAGTTATCCATCCTTGTATAGTTGGTAATTTTGGTAAATCTGAATTCTCAATTTCTCCTTCTTCTACTTTTGATTTCAAAACATCCAGCATTTCTTGAGGACTCATTCGGTAACTCTTATCAATATTTCCTGTCAAAAAACATTGTTCTAAAATGAGAATGATTCTTTTTGGCATATGTTTACCACCACCCTTCTTCCCATATTTTTGGACTTCTTTCAATGCCCAACCACCTACTAGTGGAAACTCAGATGATTCTAATGGGCTGTGATATGTAAAGCATTTAATTATATCTATTATTATTATAAAACAAAAAAATATTATTTGTCTAATCTTACCTTATTTCTTGTTCCTGATGAACCATGCTTCGATTTCTCAAAGGCAAGCCTAAAACTAGGTTAGTAAAATTTTACAACATTTAAAAATATCATGAACATATATTATTACCTTCCACATTTGCTAAAGTTTCTTGACTCAATTCTTTATCCAACATTTCTATTAGCTTTTGCCTTTTATTTTGATTATCATATACAATTCCTCGATTTGTCAACTCATTTTTTAATTCTGGCAATGCTAATTTTTTTGGACAGATTCCTAATATTTCAACAAAATTTTTAGAAATGAATTTGGGTTATTCAAGTGATATACTTTAATTACCTGATGCATGTGGGAGAGGTATTTTCCAAGGAGATTTTGGTTTAGTTGGTTCAGAAACTTGGGGTGATGGTTGACTAATCTCATTTTTTGTAATATTTTGAATTTGTGCAGGAGAAAATGTTGTCCACCTTCCAATATTTGGAATTCCTCGTGCTTGAATATATCCTGCATTTTCACCTTCTGTGGGCCAATTCCATTCAAACCAATTAGATATTCCAGGAATTGTCATAGTTTTTTCTTTTTCTTTTTTATTATCTAAGTATAATTTTATTGTTTTTTTGGTGTAATTAGCTAATATAAATATTTATTAACTTCATCTAATAACACTTTATATTTTTTTTTATCTTTTATAATTAAAAATTTACCATGATTGAGCTCAATATGAGCAACTGAAGTTCCAGCAGTATTTTCAATAGCTGAAGTAATATCATTTCCTTCCTGAATTTCTCCACCAACTCGAACATATTGTTTAATTGCAAGTGATATCTAATAAATCACCATTAGAAATATTTAAAGGTAATGAATTCTTTTCTTACTTTATAATTCAAACCTGAGCATGGTGAGAATCCACTGCTGTTTTGGCTTCTCCTGCTTCCAAGAATATCCATTTTTTTACATGAATTCCATACCACTCATTCCATTTACTCATTATAATCATGAGTTCTGAGTTATGATAGTGTGGGCCATTATCAGAGATTATACTTACCCATTTTGGCTTTATTTCCAAATTTTCTATTACAGAATGCAATGAAGATGCAGTAAACCATGCATCCTGATGAGCATCAGTAGACCAATGATCTATTGCTTCCACATTGATTTCAGAACTTTCATTGGATTTGGTATACAACAAGACTGTATGTAAGGTCCAGCCTTTTTTTCCAAAAAAATCTTGTTTTGTCTCACGTGAGGTTTTGGGTAGTATTTTCATTTTATAGTCTACTACTAATACTGCCCCATCTTCATCCAGATCTAAAAGTGAAGCATTAAATTGTGCATTCAAATAGACTTTCCTGGTCTGGTGTGCAATATAATAAAGCAAGCGATCTTGATATTCTTGGATTTCATCATAATAAGTATTCAGATTTGTTTTTAAATCTTCAAAAAGCTTGAATACTTCTTGACATTTATTGCAGGTATGGGTATGAGGAACATTACACTCACCAAAGGCATATAATAGGCAATGATTTATGCACAAGTCATGGGAAGTTATTCCATGATCTGTAACCACTAAATGTTCTTCATATTGTTTTTTTAAGTATTGTTGTAATGATTGGCAACGTAAGTGGAAGGCATTCTTTAATTTAATTGAAATATTATTTAGTGGATTATTATATATCACATTTCATATATTTTAATTAATACCTGTAATTCCATATTATTTATTTTTTCTTTTATCAGGTTCATAATGTTTTCAAATGTTTCATATCCATATGAGCTACATATGGAACACAAGCCCCCAAGATCTTCACGATAAACATATTGATTACCCATTAGCTTGGTGTAGAAAGTTGTTCTTTTAATGCCATTGGGAAAACTATATTTAAATTTTTCCCATAATGCCCTTTTTGTATTTTTTAGGTAAACTACTGGTTCTCCTGTTTTGGCATCAGTTTTATAAGAGCTCATTATAACATGGGCTTTATCTTGAAAAAAAGAATTGAATTGATTTTCTTGTTCATAAGTAATTTTTTTGATTTTTCTAATAGGTCTTTCAGTTACTGCACAGCCAGGACCATTAATTCGTGCATATTTTTTTGCTTCATTAATTGTATTAGAAGCCACCTATTATAATTATAAAAATAAATTTTAATTGATGATTGATTTTTATATCCTAATACTTACTTTCAATTTCTCTGTCAAAATTTTATATGGAAATTTTTCTGCTATTATAGATAGAATTCTTCTTTTTCCATTATATCCCTTTGCATTAGCTTGCAATGATTGTTGAAAACTATCCCAAAAAACATCACCATCACTACAATACTGTTTAGGAATTGGTTTCAAAAATGCTGAATCATATAAAAACTGTAAATTATTGCAATCAGCTTCTGGATTGCTGGATTTTGTCCAAAATTCATGCTACCAGCATAAATAATAGTGAGTAATAGAAATTTATTTCAAGCATGAAAAATACATTGTTTATATATGACTTACTGGTGATGCACCTTTATTAAAAGGTGTTATATTTGTACATCCAGCATGAGTCAACATTGTCCTCCAAGCTCGCATTTCTCTTTCATTAAATGAATGAGTTGATGGATATATTGCTTTTAAAGCAGCAGTAATTTCAATTATGGTCTTCATTTCATGGTACCATTTAGTAAAAAATTCATTCCATGGTGTGAATCGTCGTAAATGATATTCCCATAGAGGTTTCATTTTTTCTTCTATAATCCATTCCTCAGGCAGACATTTAGGTACACGAAATTTTTGAATATAAGATTAAATAAATCTATTCCTTTATGCTGTGAAAGTATGCCAACTTTCTCCCATACATTATTAGGACTATTACCAATATATGTGAACACCAAATTATAATTTTGATACATTTTTACACTGGAGTTCTTCTCATTAATTTCTTGAACAAATAAGTTTTTATTTTTTTGGCTCCAATCAAATAAACAAAAGATGATTTGAAACCTGGACCTGTATTATCTAGATGATCCTTTGTAAATGCACCTATTCCATATACAAATAATTTTATGTTTGAAAACATACAATTAAATGGATAGAAAGTTATGTCTGCAAGAATTTGTTCATTAATTTTTGATTTATTATGTCCCATTATAAGAGGACCAGAAAATTTTGATTTACTGCTAAAAAGTTCCTGATAAGTGTTAGTTATAGCAGCTAAAAACTTCACTTTTTTTACCATTAACTTCACATATATATCCAGGTTGGTATAATGAGCCTTCACAGCCTTGAACTACAGTAATAAAAAATCGTGTCTCATTAAGAATAACCATTGTTTCCATGCCAATACGAATAGGATATAAAATAGAAATATTGTCAATATCATTTGAATTATTGCTTTGTCTAGTTTCCCACCAATTTTGAGAAAAGTCACAAAATGTAAATTCTCTTTTAAAGAGCCAACTGAAATTAGAGAAACAGGATAATCTTTACTTCTACTAAGAAAAGTGAGATTCTCAAATTTTTCAAAAATACTAATATTTATTATCACCAGAAAATTTAATGATGATCGGCAAATTTCACTACTTGAGTCACGTATTACAAATTAAAAATTGAATCTTTGATGCAAAGGTAAGATTATTATCTATTTAATAAATAAATGAATTAATTTAATATTTATAAATTAATAAAATTAATTTTAATATAATAAGAAATAAATTACCATCATCAATTTCATTATTTATTGCATCAAAGCCAGGTTCTTCATTATCTTCCACACAATATAAATTATTGTCAGGTTGAAGTTCTATTTTATCTATATGTTCAACTATTGATAAAAAATCTTCTTTTGACATGGTAACATTACTTCCAGTTAAATTAATTTTAATTTTAGACCAGTCTAACTGATTATCAACCATATTAATTGACAGGTTGTCTGAAGAAGTATCATCAGATTGGTTAGATGAAGATTCATTATATGAATCATTAGATTTTGTTTGAAGATTTTTTGAGTAATCAACATCTAATGATTCACTGGATTTTCTTTTCATTTGATCATTTTTATGTTTATCATTGTACGTTTTTACATTTTAAAAAAAAAACAAATAATCGTTTTATATATTTTAACCTATTTTCTCTCCTTTTCCACTCCCTGATCAATTTGGAACAATTTGATGCATGAATTAGATGAAGAGTGAAAAAAGGTGAAAAAAGACATTTTAACGAATCATAGTTCAAGGCATTTTTACCTATAAACAAAATATTTATTGAATACAGTTCACTCTCTCTATAACAGCCTTTTCTATAATGGTTTTCATGCTATAACATATGTCTCATATACTAATACTGTCTCTATGATGAATGAACTGTAGTTGAATAATTATCATTAAAATAAAAATACATATTCAAAAAATAAATATTTACATGAATTATAGGAATTTTATACATCAACGTGTAAGTATATTATTAATTAATAGGTTGAAAATTTACCAATCATTTACTAAATTAAGCTCTCTATCCAAATCTATGTTTAAACTATTTACAGGAGTGTTGGTATCATCATTGTCATCTACTTCCTCTTCTTCAACTTCATCATAATCATCATTGGTTAGAATGTCAGGTCCTTTTTCAAGTCTCTTATTGAATGATTTTACATTACTATCTATACCCTTCTTATAATATTCTTCACAATATCTACATCGTTTTTCTAATTCATTATAGCAATTCACATGGTATCCATGACCACATATTAGCACAACTTCATCATTATTTGTGGAAGTTGATAATAAACCTTTGCAGTGATCGCATAAGTTAATACTTGGGGGATATGATGTGTTGTAACCTGCTGGGAGAAGTTTTGTATCCACAATTTTATCTAGAGTTGCTAATTTGTAGGTTTTTTTCTCTTCATTTTCTAATTTACTTTTTCCAAGATTTAAATAAATTGAATGGAAATAATTTAACAAGAACAAGCTAGTTCTTATTGTTAACTCCTCCAGCACTGGTTCTGTATATGGATATGTACGTTCATTTTTGAATGCTTTTATTGTTGTTTGATCATGAAGGTCAAGTAAGTATGCTTGGTTGATTATGGCTTCTGGAGTATGTAATGAGGTTGTATTGTTTCTTATTTTACTATGTATGTTTTCAACATAATAATCATTAAAATTAGCTAAATATAACTTTATTGTTTCATTAAAAGGATGATTTTTATCTTTCCAATAATAATAATCAGATAAAAATGCCAAAGGAGCTTTGTTATAGTTTTTTCTTCTCCACCTCAATGCAAAGGTCCAGATACGAAATACAGTTTCCAAGTATTCTTCAAAAGAACCTGACCTAAATAATATTGCATATATGTCTAAAGTTGAAGGTATGATATTATCTAGAAGGTCTATCATCATTCTATATTCAATATCTTTGCAATTTTTGGGAAATTTATTTAATATCATGTGAGAGATTTTTTTCCAACCTCTACTTGCAAGATCTAGCAAAAGATTAATTCTCCAAGGCTTTGGTTTTTTTGCCAACACTTTTCTTGATCCAAAAACATAATGAAATAACTTATTGAAGAACTCCCAATGCAATATTATTATATGCTCTCTTGAATTTAATGATATGTGTAAAGGTCCGATTAATGGTACAAAATTTTTAAAAACTTTGTATTCAGTATTAAGATTTTGTTGTTGTTCCTGTTGACTAATTTTTGTTATTATTTTTCTTAAAAATAGCTGTCCAGGCCAATCAGCAACAATAGGGATTATATTATTTTGCAAATATATTGAAATACTTTCAATTTTAGTTAATGTTTGAAGAACTTCAAGATAATCATTCAAAGAGTGTAGATTTTTTTGTTGTAGATTGATAATACGAACTCCTTTCATTGATCTATCATGATATTTTTCTAAGATTAAAGCATCATAAAAATGCACAGTAAGGAGTTCAATTCTATTTGTTTCATTGATTGAAGCATTTTGACTAATCCATTTTTTTTTACGCATATTATAACTAACTTCAAATATTCCTTTAAATTCATCCATTAAATGTAATTTAATTCTATCTGCCTCAATATTTTTAGGATTATGGATATGAATTTGATTATATATCACAGGAACTTTTTTACATTGTTCTATTTTTTTAGAAACAGAGGTCGCCATATGATTTGCTGTGGAAAGAGTGGTTGTATTTGGTCTTCTCCATCCATGGATAGAGTGATAATCATCAATGTTAAAACAAAATAAAGAATTCATCTAAATAATATGTATGTATTATTAATAATTATATGATATTGTAAAATATTATAAATTCTCAAGAATTACTTACATTTTCATTAAAATATTCATTAATTTTCTTTGGGTGAGTTCTTGCAAGATTTTTCTTATAATTATCAATTGTTTTATAGGATGTTGTGATACCAATCCTTGATAGCATATCAACTGCAGAACTGCTTGTTCCTGATCCAACAAGATATAGTCCAAGATCAAGTTTTAATGAGTTAGTACGTTTACTACGTAAACCTGCCAAGAAATAGCAAAAGGTAACAACTGATTTTTTGGCATTTTCTATATTTTTTTCTTTTCTTCTTTTTGGAATAATTGCATCGACCATTTCTTCAAAAAATCCTTTTAGTCTTTCATCTTGTTTTTCTATTATTTCAGAAAATTTATCTGGGTCTAATTCAATCTTGTTTTTAAATTTTCTTTGTTGATCAGAAAGGACATCACTTAAAAATTGAATCTTTGATGCAAAGGTAAGAAGATTATTATCTATTTAATAAATAAATGAATTAATTTAATATTTATAAATTAATAAAATTAATTTTAATATAATAAGAAATAAATTACCATCATCAATTTCATTATTTATTGCATCAAAGCCAGGTTCTTCATTATCTTCCACACAATATAAATTATTGTCAGGTTGAAGTTCTATTTTATCTATATGTTCAACTATTGATAAAAAATCTTCTTTTGACATGGTAACATTACTTCCAGTTAAATTAATTTTAATTTTAGACCAGTCTAACTGATTATCAACCATATTAATTGACAGGTTGTCTGAAGAAGTATCATCAGATTGGTTAGATGAAGATTCATTATATGAATCATTAGATTTTGTTTGAAGATTTTTTGAGTAATCAACATCTAATGATTCACTGGATTTTCTTTTCATTTGATCATTTTTATGTTTATCATGTCTGTCTGGCTCAACAATTTTCATATAATGACTATAACAAAGCTGGTCACCTTCTTCCAAAAAATAATATTTATTTTCTAAATCTTTCTTTCTAATTTTATCCATTGTTCCAATTTGTAATTTTCTATAAGGAGCAGGTTTATCACAACCAGAAATAATGCATGGGCCTTGGTTTTTTGGTTTTGGCATGACTGATTTTGAAATAAGAAAATAGAGTGGGTTAGTTTTGATATTTGATATTTTTTACAAGTAAAATTTATATTTTTTATTTTATTTTGAATTTAAAAACTTTTTTATTTATTTATATATTCTTTATTTATTTAAAAAAAAAAATTTTTAAATAATCCTTTTCTTTGTATATACAATGATAAAGAACTTTTTGTATTCAATTAAATCAATAAAGACTATTAAAAATTTCATTGACATAATAATAATAATAAAGAGTTATATATAGAACAGGAACCAAATCTTTTTTTAAAAAGAAAGACTATATATATATAAGAAAAATGAAAAGAAACCAATAATCTTTGTTTTGATTTTAACAGAATTACGCGGAAATTATTTTCTTATATTAATATAAATTTAATGTAACACATATATGTGATAATTGCGAATGTCGATCAAAAACAAATTTCCACCATGCTAGTGTGATTGGGATAGTAAAATTTTTAGTTTTTGTCATGTCACTTTATTCAATTATTTGTGATGATCTGCAGGTGTCCCTATACTTTTGTCCAGGTAGTGTATTTACACACACATATATAAACTATTATTAAAACAACTATTTTTTTTCATTATTTCAAAGATGTCAATTCTCAAAGAAAAACAAAACTGGATTATAAAATAATGTATATTATACAGTTCACTCTCTCTATAACGGATCATTTGTCTGGGGAAAAAAGATCCGTTATAGAGAGAATCCGGTATAGAGAATTTTGTTGATTGTCACATGATTAAGTTAACGAATAAAAAAAAATTTATTATTATTATTATTATGATTATAAAAAAATAATTATTCAATATTAATGTTCAAAAAACTATCTAATGTAGATTGTTTTTTTGAATTAAATTCTACTTTTTTGATTTTCTTTTTAATGGTTTTTAACAATTTCAATTCTTCATTTGTAAATTCCTTAAATTGCTGTTCAACAAATAAATTTACATTTTCAATGGCCAATAAAGCATCTTGACTTGAAACAAGAGGAATTTCTTCAATATTATCATCATCTTCTTCATCTTTTTCTTCATTAAGCTTTAGCATAGAAATTATTTCTTCATCATTTGGCAAACCCTCATAATTGTCATTGTCATTTCTTTCTACTTCATCAATGGAAAGATATTCTGTCCCAGATAAAGGATTTGCAAAATCAAGTTCATTAATATTAAACTTTGTAAATCATTTTCATCATTATTTTTTGAAGAATCTAGGAATGATGTAGCATTTTGAATTTCAATAGAATTTTCATCCACATCAGGTAAAATTGCAGTCTTTTTCCAGCAATTAATTATTGTTTGACTGGTAACATTTTCCCATGCCTTTGTAGTATATTTAATTGCATGCTTTATTGTAATTGGATCAGGTTCTCCACCTCTTTTTTGTATTTCATAATTTTAGTTTTTTTCTCAAAAAAAGTTTTTTATAATTTGCCTGTAAAATATGATATTGAAATTATGTTAAGAATTTTTTTAAAAAAGAAAATTAATATTAATATTAATAATTTATTTACCTTGAAGCTATTGATTATACCAGCATCACATGGTTGTAAAAATGCAGTAGTATTTGGAGGCAAAAAATGAATTTTAACATTTGTTAAATTTGTTGTCTCATTAACAGAATGTGTGGGAGCATTGTCTAATAATAACAAAATATTTCTATTTTGTTGTTGCATATATCTGTTTAAATTGACTAAATAATCATTAAAAATGGAGACTTGCATCCATGCTTTGAGATTCCAGTAATAGTTTACTGACAATGCTTCTTTGTCAATATTTTTTAAAGCTTTAGGCGTTTTATATTTGTGTATAAATAATGGCTTCAATTTTTCTGTTCCACTAGCATTACATGTTAATAATACTGTAACTCTTTCCTTTGACTTCTTTCTTCCAGATACAGGTCCTGTTGATAATACTTTTGATGGTTCCAGTTTCCAAAATAACCCAGTCTCATCTGCATTAAAAATATCTGATAATTGATATTGATTTGTAATAGAATTCTTTAATTCTTCTCTATAAATAGGTAATTCTGAAATAGGAGTACTGGCAGCTTCACCTTGTTTTGTATACTGTTTGATATTATGTCTTTGCTTGAATTTTGTTAACCATCCTTCTGATGCTTTGAAGTCATTAATATCAAGAAGTTGGGCAAAGTGTATTGCTTTTTCTTTCAATATATCACCAGTAATGTCTAACTCTGCACCAATAGCTTTCTCTGTCCAAATAGTTAATGCTTGATCAACTTCTTCGTATACCAAGCTTCTCCTTTTTTTCTTGGTAGCATCAGAGGATTCTGGATTAATGGAAAGCCACCTATCTTTTTCATTTAAAATATCACTAATTGTACTTGTACTAATATCAAAAGCTGTTGCTAATTCTCTATTCGTTGGGATTGGAGTTTTTTGTTTTGCCAAACAAATATCTCTTTTTATCAAAGCTGTTAAAGATTTTCTCTTATTTAATGACATTTTAAATAAATAATAAAACAGAATAGATAATAAATGAATCAATTTGATATGAATTAAGTTTGATTAATGAAAAATTTAAAAATTGAATTAATACAAAAATCGTGATCGATTTATATAAAAAAATTGCTTAATTTCGCAACATAATACAACGCCACAATGACATGTTACATGACGTCTGATTTATAATTTATTTACACGTAAAATAATATTAACATTATTTTCTTTATTAAAATAATATTGACATTATTTTAGCTTGGCAATAACATCATCAATTTTTGATTTCTTTATTAATTAACAATTAAGAGATTATTTGACATTTGTATAGTGATCTAATAATGACTATATGATTTAAGATCTGCATTTTAGTTTTGAAATCACGTGAATCCGGTATA
>CAUDNR010001451.1:0-14805 GCA_958430865.1 Entrophospora sp. SA101 | reverse complement strand
ATTTCGTGATAATTTTCGTGTCATGAAAACTATTTTTTAGTGTAGCTATGTACGTGTCAAGTGATTTAAAAGTGGTTTGGGAATTATTTATCCTCGCCGATCATTATATAAAATCACATGACTACACTCTACCCTTAATATTATTTTTTAATCTTAATCTAATCTAATCTAATCTAATCAAATATTAATCTAATCATATTTTAATTTCCAACTTGTTTCAAATAAAATTTAAACAAAGCTTTTGCTTTTTAAAGTTATTTTAAATCATTTTCTAACTGAATCTGATGTTTAGTTTTTGACTATAGGATTAAATTTACTGTTTTTTTTGCAATTACATTATTAGATTAAAAGGGATACATTACGAGCATTTCATTCTCAACTATCTATTTCAATATTAAGTTGAACGAAATAGGTGATTTGGCTGATCCTGCCTACTTGTACCTAAAGAGTTTCAGCGCACTTTATAGTACAAATAACAACAAATTTAATTATTTTAGTTCCACTAACTTAAATAAACTATTGATAAGAAATAAATAATAAAAAGTATAAAAAAAATATGAACGAAAAGAGGCTAGATCACATGTCTAAAATACGATTGGACGGTACTTCGTTTTATCGAACACAATATTTATAAATGTAGTTGCGCAAAATATAAATTTATATTATTTAAAATTCAAAATTGCTTTATTAAGAAAGGCTCGCTGGTCCGTGTCCGATGACAACTCAATAGTGGTCAAACTATATTACACCACATCATTGTTTTCGAATCTTTTGACTGCCAATTGCCAATTATTATTCTCGAAAATATTACAAAATACTCGCATTATTATAAATGCTCGAAAGTATTACATTACGAATCGACGAATTATAAAAATAATCTATATGATAAATCTATAATAATACATCTAAAACAATACATCTATAAAACACTCAGATTTAACGTCATCTGAGTAAAACGGCTACAAATTTAAGGTTTAACCTAAGAGCACAAAGCATAAGCTTCCAAGTATGCTAAATTTTGATTACTAGAATCGTTAAAAAATTGAAGAATTGTTCGTTGGTACTAACGCATCATTCAATGATACATACATCTATAATGATACACACATTTATAATGATACACACATCTATAATGATACACATCTATAATGATACATATCTCTCTGTGTGTACGTGTGTGTGTGTGTCTAATAATACATCTATCTTTATCCCAAACATTATATACACTTTATACATTGCATACTTTACTTGCTTTTTTTAATCATTTAAATGGTTGTTTAAACTATTAATTCGTGCTGATAATGGAAGTTCATTTGTATGTAATGAATCGTCATTTTGTAGTTCATTAAAAGTTTGATCTGTTGAAATAACAATATCTTCAATAGTGTCAGTTATATCTACTTTGTCCAAGTCTTGCATAACTTGATGAATATATGGACGGAGATCTGGGTTTCCCTGCCAACATGCTTTTTAAAATAAAAATTGATTAGTTTTAGTATAGGTATATATAAATTATTAAGCAGTATTGCTATTTAAAAAACATTTATCAGGACTGTCCATTGAAAAGATCACAGCATTAATAATTATTTCTCATTATTACCTGTATATATTTCCGCATATTTTCTTGGAGTTCCTTTGATTATTGCTTCACGTTCACCTAATATTATGGCAAGTATTATATCTTTGAATTTGATTGACTTATTTGCAAATGGAGCACAACCGCTTGAAATTTCCCATAAAAGCACTCCAATACTATAAATATCTGATTTTTCATTGCGACTATAATTTTCAGCATTGTTTAAATATTCTGGATCTGAGTATCTTATTGTACCTAATCTTTTAGAAGCCTCTATTGAAGGATCCAATAAGAATTTGGAAATTCCAAAGTCACAAATTTTAATATTTCCATTATGAATGAGAATATTTTTAGAATGCTGTTAAAATATCAATGTTAGTTATTACTATTAAAATAATTAATGTAGATAAATAATGTTTATACATACCAAATCTCTATGTACTATTTTATTTTCATGTAAATGTCTTACAGCACTTACAATTTGTTTTGCAAATTTTAATTTGATATTCCAATCCATTATATTGAAATTGTATTTTAAATAATCACACAAATTACCATTGTTTGCATATTCTAATACAAACATGTAATTTTTTTTATTTTTTTCTTTAATGATATGTAAAAAATTTAATTAAAAAAGTACAATAAATATATTGTAAATCAATGATAATAAAAAGTCAACATACTTTCTTTTGTTATGCCATAAAATCTTAATATATTACTGTGATGTTCTACTTTAAGATGTTGTATTGCCTTTAAAAAAAATCATTTGTAAATGTTTTGTTAATATATATATAATAAAATATCAAATGAAAAAAAAAATTTTTACCTCATTAAGAAGTTGTTGAAAAGTATATTTTTGATCTACATTAATGGATTTTAATGCCACAAATCCTTGATGGTGCTTTGAATATGCACAAGAAATTGTTCCAAATGATCCACCATCAATAATTTTAATATTTTGAAAAGAATTATAATCAAGAAATAAAATATGTTCTCTTTTAAGTTGATTTTTAAACCATTTTTCCCCCTCTGAAATAGATTCTACATTCATTTTTAATTGTAATTTTAATGATCTTAATTGTAATTTTAATGATTTTAATAGTAATTTGAAGTTTTTTGATATTTTTTTTTTTTTGTCTACTTTGCTCTATCATTTCAACAAATGTCTTTGTTGAACTTTCAAAAAATCCACAGCCAAGTCTCTTTGTCATATTCATTCCTTCTTCACTCAACACCTCACATTCTGTATGCCTTTCACATTTATTTCCTACAAGTATAATTGGAATTTTATTAGAGCCTTTTACTCTTATTATTTGATTTTTAAGCTTTTCTACTTGTTCAAATGTTGAATGTGATGATATAGAATATACTAGAAGAAATCCTTCTCCATCTCTATATATTTATATGTATAAGTGTTTAATTCTAACAATTGTCATTAGAAACTTTAAATTTCTTTCTACCTGATCAATTGAACCCAAAGTGGTGCATGTTCCCCTTTTATTTAAAAAAAAGATAATTATAACTATAAATAAATATTTTATTGTTTTCAATTTTATTATAAGCAAGCAACAAAGTATCACCTTGTCCTGTAGTTTCCAGCACACATAGTACACAGGGTTGATGATAAGTCTAAAAAATGAAAATATTGCATAGATAGAGAGGTTACTGTGTTCAAAATCGAATAAAGATAATAATTATTTTAGTTTTGATTCATGATAAAAAGAAAAATTTATACAATTTGAAAAATACATACCAACAAAATAATTTAACCAAGTTTAAAAGTCAATAAAAAATAGTAGTATTGTTAAAAATTCACCAACAATATACCTGAATTTTGAGAGCGGCCTAATTAAATAAAAGACAAATTTATTATTTTAGGTAAAAACAATGTTTTTTTTAAAAAAGCCAAATTTGTTACCTTTCCAACATTATCTGACATCTTCAGCTTAGAAAATTTAATTTATTGCCAAGAAAAAAACAATACAAAAACAGGCATCATGCAAAAAAGTAAATTAGTCCGTGAAAAATCAATGTTAAATAGCATAAACACTTTATATTACATACTACAAAAATGAAGAGGACATACCTTTTCTTTAATGGAGAATTCAAATTAACTTTTGGGCTACACTTGTGATTAGTTGCAAGCTTTTATATTCAATTAAGTTATTCTATGAATTTATTTAACAATTCTTTGCTTAATGCCTCTTTTCTGCATCTAGAAAGTCTCGACAATCTGTAAGCACACTTTATGGTACGAATTTACAATCTTTTCTAAAGCTCTTTTTATTTACTTTAGTTGATTTGGTCTCTTTACAATACTCCTTAAACTATTTTTCTTTTAACAGAGTACGTTTACGACAATGATTTTAATATGTGATAACGATTTTGGTTAATAAATGTTATATTTGGTTGATCGATAGCAACCGTTAACACTATACTTTGCCGAACAAATTTAACACTTTACGCTTACACACTTAAACACTTAAACACTTTTACAAAAAAGTAAACAAAACGTATACACTTAACCAGATTTGGTTTTAGCGTTGATTAACCAGTGTAGTGTTAACAAGGTTTTTTTTTGTAATGGAGCAGAGGTTTAGTTTTAAGTTTTTTACTTTAGCAAATAACTAGAACCTCGGAGCCTTATAATGATATAATAACGAATGGACAATTATGAACCCTATTGTTTAATTCCTGCCACAAAAGTGTTTTATTAAACGGAAAGTAATTAATTTTTATTAACATTAAATTCTGATTTGGATATTTATATATAAATTTTACATCGAGGAGGGTTACACATCCAATATCTTCATCGTTGTAATAACATTAATATGTTTAACCTAATTAATATAATATATTTATATTTAATATATTTATTTAATATATTTATATTTAATATATTTATTTAATATATTTATATTTAATATATTTATTTAATATATATTATTAATATATTTAATTAATATTTAATATATTTATATTTAATATATAATATTTAATGTATTTATTTAATATTATTAATTAATAAATATATTATAAGAACAAACTATTTTTCCTATTTAAATTCTTGTATATCTGGAGAATCATTACCTCATAACTCTGAGAATAGAATGATATGTGTTCGTTTGTTTATTATATAATAATAAAAATAATTAGTTATTAATATTAATAATCAAATCAATTAAGTAATGTCACATAAAATACAAATCGCATTTCTGTGCTATGAAAAGAAAGAAAGTATTTACATTTTGAATATATCTCTAGTTTACTGGTATAGGGAGATTTTTGAGTGTCATAAATACCGGTGGCGGAAAATCATGAAATGGATTAGTATGTTATTATTTCCACCCACGCCACGTTGTTTTTTAAAAAATTTTCCACAAATGAGTTCATCCGTGAATTTTTTGCCAATTTAGGTGAAGACTATAAAGGGCTTACAATTAAGTTTCTTTTTTCAATCGCACAAATTGTTATTTAGTTACACAGTATAATTTCAAGATCGTTACTATAGAAATAGAGTTTGTTTACTGAAATCTATCATAACCAATAGGATAATTAACTAATTATTTATAGAAATGCTTTATTAATATTAAATTGTGAAAATGTTTGGACTTATTTATATAAATTTTATGCTGCACCTGATAAAATATTTTGGAATTGAGAAAGACTGGACCCTTGACGAAAGGCTAATAAACAAAATTAATTAAAATTTTCTTCGAACGAACATTCCATGAATTAAATTAATAATTTATTTTCATTAATATTTTCTTTTGGCGTCTTAACTCTTTATTTAGTTTAAGCATGTTATTCTACTAGAACTTGATGTTTTTTACTTGTTATTTTATTACAGTTATCTTTTATTAATATTTTACGTTTCCTATGACGGTTTCTTTTTTGGTTTGTTTTGAAATGATGCAAAACTTTGATCCTATATCGATCACTGTTTTGACTTTTCTTCCTTCTTACATTATTGCATCTGTTCTTTCATCAAGGATTTAATATCCTTTTTGTATTCATTTCTTTCATTTCTTAATTAAAATTTTTCGAACGTATTCAAAAATTTCGTAGGATGATTTTTGAGAATAGTTTTGCGTCATGGCCTTTTTTAGACTCTTGTCATTTATCCTTTACTATTATTACTAGGGTGCAGTTTTACGTCATTTGCTTTTGTCTCTGTGCGTAATAGGAGGAATACCCGTCGTCGTTGCCAAAATGTGAGCGTGTAACCAAGTCACCAAATCTTGTACATTGCCAAGAAATTACTTTTTTTTTTCAAATTAATTTAAGAGCTCGGTTACACAGAATATTGTATGGCAAGATTTGTCGATCATTTGAATCCACAACATGATTTAACATTCAAACGCCTTTAATCCATTTAATATAACATAATCATTTGTTATTACAATTTGTTATTACAAAATAGATATATTACATTGACCTGTTGATAATTGTTCATACCCTTTAGCAAAAACAGCCAAACATTGGGTTGTCCAAGTTTAATGTTATTTTACTAATTTATTACTTTTTCCATGATCTAATTTTACTACTTCAGGAATAATTGACAGTGCTTTCATATACAGTTGACGATCAATAATAAAGTAATACTTCTCTTATTTTTATATTTTACAAATCACATAAGCCACATAAATATTTGATATGTCCAAGCTTTTACAGTATCTATAAGCATAGGCGAATGAATTAATGAATAAAAGTCACAAGTGAGTGGGTGAGATCTAACTTAATTGTTGGATAAATTGTGAATTAAAAAAATTAATAATACATTGCAAATATATAATATATATATACCGATTTTTTTTTGAAAAAATACAATACAATGTTGTATACATACCCTTTAATAATTTATTATTAATAGTAGCATTATTACAGTAATGTCAACTAAATATAATTTTATTTAGATACCAAGAATAAATTACAATTGTAGCTTATAAAAAGGACCGTAAAAAACCACAGTTCCGTAATTCTGTGCAGCTCCGTAATACTTTTTATTAATGATATTTGAGTAGTTTTTTAATTTTATCTGTTACATAACATTTTCTTCTTGCAATTTTGATGATTTTTATAATATCAAAAAATATTTTGATTTAAAGTTCAGCAAATGATTAATTGCGGTCAACTGCAAACGCCGTGGACATCAATATTTTTTCCCCTAAACGCAGTCCCAAATATTCGGGCTTTTCAATAGAAATAAAAAAAAAGATCTGCATTACACTATTGTTTTTTAAACTTTTAATGGAAAATATCTCGAAATTTATTATTTAAAATTAATCCTCGTGGCGAATTGCATATAGAAAAATTATTAACTTAAATCGCGATCTTTGTAGTTATTCTCATTTTTATTGTTTATGCCTCATTTACTATTATTTTTTAAAGCTAAAAGTGTTCTTTGTGATGTGTTACATACATAATAAGTAACATTAACTCAAAATCGACCTTTGGGCAACATTCCTCGTTTCTATATATTGAAAGGGCCACATTTTACCCAAGAATGATAATATGCCATGTGACATTGGAAAAAAATATGATTGGCTAAAATTTACGCGTTGAAATTTTTTTTTGGAAAATCTGACGAGAGCTTTATTAAACAGTTATATAACTTCCAAAATTATACAATATGTGTATTTTTAAATTTTATACAAGCTCGTTCAGGATTAAGATGTCTAATATATAGCATATTGTTATGATATATCACCTGTTCAACTTATAATAATTTTTATTCCTCTAAAATATTCATTTTAATAGAATCAAAATAGAATGGTATCTTTGATAATATCATTGGAAATATAATTTACAGATAAGTTTTCTTGCCTCTATAATGGACTGCGAATTTAAATCCAATTTATATGCCATATTAGTATACAAGTAAGATTCCGATCACCAAATTTTTGATTCGTTTCATTCGAATCAATTCGAACCTATAAATGATTTGATTTGACTTGGTTCGAATCTAATCAAATATACCGTATGAAATAATTTGAATTCTGTACAATTTTAAAAGAGTTGCCTTTGAAAATAAATGGTTTCGAAAGTCAAAAAACATATTTACCTAGTGCAATAATTGCATTTGGCTTTTCCAGCTACAACTGTAAAATGGATCCACATTTCACTTCTTGTCCTTCTTGGAACACATTGCACTGTGCCTGTTGAAGAGATCATTGAAGAGACATCATTTTCAACAATGCAATCATCATCATCCATCACATAAATCTTACGTAAACCTATGTAGGATTAAAAATTGGCCGGCATTATGTCGAGACCTTGGCAATTCTGGTAACAATTTCACATAATGCTAGTCAATTTTGTACCCTGTGTAGGTTACGTAATATTTATTTTCCTGATGCCACTGTTGTTATATTTATTATTTAAATTACAATGACATTACTTTTTTATTATCATTATAAATATTAATATCTAGCGTTTCTATCAGCAATACAAATTCTTATTCGAATGAATTTATATTTTCGTTATGTAACATATATGGCAACAAAGATAATTTTAAGTTGGCCAGGCCGAAAAAACTTTGATTAATGATGATTGGAAATATTCAATAAACATTCAATGCATTTCGAATACTCAAATTCATAAGGAATGAAACGAGCCATTTGAATAAACTTTATTCGAGTAGAAATCATATTAATATGACATTAAAAAAAATTTAAGAATCCGGTTTGACTCGAATCGGATCAAATCGAATCACTTTAAAATTCAATTCGTTCGAGGTCTTGGTCGTCATAGAACCCTCATTTCCGTAATATGGCTTTTACTGATAATATCACGATGATTTAAAAATATAATTAATTATCAAATCAAATGTGATTTAAAATTTTTTTCTAAGCAAGGTCTCAAAATGTAAAACTGACGACAAACGTTCATACTAATTCATCTTGCTTTAACCAAAGTTTTTAACTCACCACCTTCAATGTTTTTTTCTTCAATCAATTGATTGAGAAATTCTCCAGGACAATGTGATTTTTAAAATATCCTTTGCAACCAGGTTCAAGTAATGAGCAACTCAACAAAGATTTAATATGAACGGAAAGTCATTATGAACCATTTCTCTTGCTTTTTTAATATTCGGTCTACCATCAGATACAATGGCCGCAAACTTATTAATTCCAATTTCTTCAAGGATACATTTGATTCGTTCAGAAAGGCACTCTCCAGTGTGACTAAGTGATGATAAATCCTTAATTTTATGATTGAAAGATTCCAAAGAGAGTTATTCCTTGGGTTACTCCACCCATCCAAAAAACAAACAAAAAATTAATTTAAATAAAAAATAATTAGTCTAAATAATTAAAATTTATATAATCACCCAATCTAAAAATTATTCATTTTAACAGTAATTCTTCCTAATTCTTTATTAATTAAATGATCAAAAAGTGATTTTCTGGAAGGAAGCTCTTAGTTGTTTTACTAACTCAATAAAATATGGATTTTCTACAACTTGAAAAAATAAATTACAGTTTTGTTAAAGCTTGATCAATGTCATTTTTTCTTTTTTGTTGTCAATTGAGTACTTTCAATGAAGTCTTCTAAACCTGTTTGTTTTGATGGTTAAATTCTTTATTAGATTGTTTTACTAAAGAGGAGGAACTTGATTAATTATTAAATTTAGAAACAAATCCAAGAGAGAAATATTTAATTACATATGTCATAATGACCATAGATATTTATCTATTAAAATGGTTCCATACTACAGCACGTGGACGTCTGCCCTTTTTCTTTGCATGTTTGTTACATTCGTTTCATCACTAGTTGTTGTTGGAGGACATGGAAGGGGAGAAGATGAAGGTGAAGACATTTCTTTTTTTAATTAAAGATCAAAGTTTAAATTTATTTATGTTAATTGAATAAACATGCTAAGCTAACAAAAAATTCCAACAAAAATTAAAAAGCTTCGCTCACAGTTTTAAGTATTCTGCGAAATTACGTAGGCCTAAACCATCTATGGGTTAGTTTTGGACACCATCACCGATCAGAATTATCTTCAGTCTCGTCCACAATTAAAAAAATTTAACGTATTAAAAAATAACCAAGAATCCTCAACATTGAATCCAACCACAACTATAACTTCTGATTCTTAACTAATAGTTTCAATATTATAGTGAAACAGAGGAAGTGCCAATTTGATGACGATAATGTCGATGAACAGCATGAAATCTCAACATATTTGGCATTCAGTAATGTTTCGAGTTTAGGATCCCTTAAAATGCTATATAATTCTTAGTTTTTATAGATTCCTAGGGATTCTTTCAAAATTTTTAAGGTTTCCTTAAAATTGTTGGATCCTTAAGAATTCTTTAATACAGAATTCACAAGATCATCACGGAATCCTATATAATTAAAATTAATATCACTGGTCAAAATCATCTTGTTCGGGATTGACATTGTTCAGTAGTTATCAGTATTCGGCAAAATGACGACTGTTTATTATATAGAAACCTATAGCTTTTCACGAGATTAATTTTTTGTTTACGCGTTTTTTCTCTTGGCATTAGAAAAATTTATTTTTCTTTTTTGATCAATAAAGAAAAATAATCTTTAAAAAGACAGGCAGGTAGGTGTCTTTGAAAATATACAAGTTCAAATATAATAAGTCAATAATACCAACTACTAGCATCTTGAAAACAATAGTTATTGTTGCTCAACCACTAGATCATTTTAAAGCCTTTGGAACATTGTTGCTATTTAATGTATCATTATTATTGTTGCTGTAATATTATTATATTTTAAAAGATAGAAGGGTTAATGAGCAGACATAGGATCTTTGAGTACTACGACCAGGACTGTTGGTTTATCTCACTTCACTCGTTCATTCATTAAAAAGAATTTTATTAATACAAATTACTAACATTGTATTTGTTTCCTTCAAAAAACGGATCTCATTAAATAAAAAATTTTAACATCCCTATAAAAATACTCTAATTGATATATACTGTATTACTAATGGCAACAGGGAATGATACTATTATTAATAATAATTCCTATTGCATTGTATTAATATTTGTTTCTTCAAAAAATGGATGACTAATTATTCTTACGCGACCATCAAAGGAAAAAAATCAACATTAAATATCAATGCACCCTAGTTGATATTACTAATGATAATTACTATATTAATGTTTGTTTTCTTCTATAGTTGAATGATAGATGATTATTACGCGACCATCAAAAACATTCTAGTTGGTATTACTAATAGGTAACAATATTACGCAACATTGTATTAATGTTGGTATAAATAGATCTATGGATTATTGTTGCGCGACCATCAAAAATATTCTGATGTATATTACTCCTAATGGTATCAGGTAATGATACATTATTCCTATTGTATATAACATTGTATTAATATTCGTTTTCTTCAAAAAACGGATATATGGTTAAATAACTAATTAATTATTGTTACGACCATCAAAGAAAAAAAATTTAGCATCAATATTTAAAATACCCTAGTAATAAATAACTCTTATTGTATATTTGTATTAATAAATCAAGCTGAGATACAGGCTATTTTTATTTAAAACTATTATTAATTCAAAAGCAACATGGCAGATTTATGTCTGCTATTATTAATATAAATTGGTATTAATTTAACATGGCTCTATTCGATAGAAATAAAAATCTGTAATTTATATTATATAAAGGGGTCCTTAATAGTAAAACAAGAAATCTTCAAGGACCCTATAAATATTTATTTAGGGATTCCGTTGGGTTTCTTCGCGGGTGGGGAAGAATCCTAACGGAATCTCTATTAATAAAAAATAAAAAGATCCTGGAATGAAATAAAGAAAATCTCCCATAATAAAGCTAGGTATTTCTGTTATATCTGTACACGCAGAAAGGATGCAGGAAACCATATTACACCATATCATCGTTGGGGAGTTGGTTATTGTTTTAAAACGAAACATGAAATTCGACATTTTTTAATAATTAAAATATTGCCATTATATGAATGCCCGAAAGTATTACGAATACTCGCATTATTAATTATGCTCGAAAGTATTACGAATACTCGCATTATTAATTACGAATGCTCGAAAGTATTACGAATACTTGCATTATTACGAATCGACAGAATTATAAAAATAATAAATAATAATAAATCTAATCTATAACGATACATCTATAATGAATAATACATCTATAATGATACATCTATAATAAATAATACACAATAATACATGTGTGTTTATCCCAAAAACACTAAAATATTATACAATTTATACACCACGTGCTTTTCTTACTTCTCTTATCATCAGATGGCTGTTTAAACTATTAGTCCGTGTTGATAATGGAAGTTACGTTGAATATAGTAAGTCATCATTTTGTAATTCGCCCTCAATAATGTTGGTCACATCTACCTTGTTCGAATCCTTTAAACGGTTTTCTAAACTATTGATTTGTGCTGAGAATGAAAGTTCTGTTGAATTTAATAAGCTATCACCTTGTAATTCATTACTAGTTTGATCTGTTAAATTAACAACATCAGTTATATTTATATTGTTTAAATCCTCTGTAACTTGATAAATATTTGGACGGAGGTCTGGGTTTCCTTGCCAGCATGCTTTATAAAAATAATAATCAATTAATTTTAATATTGATATAAATTATCAAGTACTGTTCATTGAAAAGATCATATCCAGTAGTTAGGTAACTACTAATAAACCTTCCTCATTATTACCTGTATATATTTCTGCATATTTTCTTGGAGTTCCCTTGATTATTGCTTCACGTTCACCTAATATTATGGCAACTATTATACATTTGGATGTGATTGCCTTACCTGCAAATGGAGCATGGCCACTTGAAATTTCCCATAAAAGTACTCCAATACTATAAATATCTGATTTTTCATTGCGACTATAATTTTCACCATTGATTAAATATTGTGGGTCTGAGTATTTTATTGTACCTAATCCTTTAGAAGCCTCTATTGAAGGACCCAATAAGGATTTGGAAATTCCAAAATCACAAATTTTAATATTTCCATTATGAATGAGAATATTTTTAGAATGCTGTTAAAATATCAATGTTAGTTATTACTATTAAAATAATTAATGTAGATAAATAATGTTTATACATACCAAATCTCTATGTACTATTTTATTTTCATGTAAATGTCTTACAGCACTTACAATTTGTTTTGCAAATTTTAATTTGATATTCCAATCCATTATATTGAAATTGTATTTTAAATAATCACACAAATTACCATTGTTTGCATATTCTAATACAAACATGTAATTTTTTTTATTTTTTTCTTTAATGATATGTAAAAAATTTAATTAAAAAAGTGCAATAAATATATTGTAATCCAATGATAATTAATAATGAAAATTCAACATACTTTCTTTTGTTATGCCATAAAATCTTAATATATTACTGTGATGTTCTACTTTACAATGTTGTTTTGCCTTTAAAGAGTCATTTGTAAATTTTTGTTAATATATATATATAATAAATTTATTAGGTAAAAAAAAATTTACCTCATTAAGAAGCTGTTCAAAAGTATATGTTTGGTCAATATTAATAGATTTTAATGCCACAAGTCCTTGATGATGTTTTGAAGATGCACGAGAAATTGTTCCAAATGATCCACTATCAATAATTTTAATATTTTGAAAAGAATTATAATCAAGAAATAAAATATGTTCCCTTTTAAGTTGATTTTTAAATTTTCTTTCCTCTTCTGAAATAGATCCTATGTTTATTTTTAATAGTAATTTTAATGATTTTAATGGTGATTTGAAGTTTATTGTCCTTTTTGTTTTTTTTTCTCTGCTATGTCTTATCATTTGAACTAATGTGTAAAATGGACTTTCTACATTTACAAATGTCTTTGCTGAACTTTCAAAAAATTCACAGCCAAGTCTCTTTGCCATATTTATTCCTTCTTCCCTTGACACCTCCCGTTCTGTATGCTTGTCACATTTATTTCCTATAAGTATAAGTGGAATTTTATTAGAGCCTTTTACTCTTATTATTTGATCTTTAAACTTTTCTACTTGTTCAAATGTTGAACGTGATGATATGGAATATACTAAAAGAAATCCTTCTCCCTCTCTATATATTTATTAGAATTATATGTATAAGTGTTTAATTCTAACAATTATCATTAGAAACTTTAAATTTCTTTCTACCTGATCAATTGATCCCAAAGTGGTGTGTATTCCCCTTTTTATTTAGAAAAGAAAATTATGATTATAAATAAATGTTTTATTGTTCTCAATTTCGTTATAAACAAGCAACAAAGTATCACCTTGTCCTGCAGTCTCCAACACATCTATCACATAGGGTTGATCATCAGTCACTGTTTGTTTTTTATATGAAGCTACAATTGTTGGGTCATAGGTCTAAAAAATACAATGAAATATTGAATAGAGAGGTAAAGGTGTTTAAACAAAAATAATATTTAAAAATATTTTACAACTGTATTTGAAATCAAATAAAGATAATAATTATTTTAGTTTTAATGTATAGATAGAATTCATTATAAAAAGAAAAAATTTATACAATTTGAAAAATACATACCAACAAAATGATTTAAACACAACTAAACCAAGTTTTAAAAGTCAATAAAAAATAGTAGCAAGAAATAAGTATCATTTAAAAATTCACCAACAATATACCATAGCTTAACGTAATTGTATACCTGAATTGTGAGAGCAGTCTAATCAAATAAAAAATAAACAAATTTATTATTTTAGATAGAAACGATGTTTTTTAAAAAAATTCAACTTTTGTTACCTTTCCAACATTAATATCTCCTAGAATAACAAGCTTATATGACATCTTCTTCAGCTTAGCAAGAAAAAACGGTAAATTAGTCCATGAGAAATCAATGTTAAATAGCATAGACGCTTTATATTACATACAAGAAGGAAAGGGCATACCTTTTTCTTTAATGGGAAAAGAAGGGCGATAAAATAATAAAAACGGACGAAGAAAGTATTAATACGAGCGCAGAAAACGCGTTCTTATTTTCTATTATTAAAATATGTATATGCAAATAATTTATTTTTTCTTAAAAAGTAAATTTGAATGTTTGAATTAATAATTTAATACATAATATAATAATAAACAAAAAGCGTTGTCCACTCACGTGATCTAGCCCTTTCATTTATTCCTTTTATATAGTTGGCTCGGTCTAAAGACCTCCTAAGTTTTGCATAAATTTTAAAAGTATAGAAGTCACTTTCTGTCCTATC
>CAUDNR010001450.1:1946-14818 GCA_958430865.1 Entrophospora sp. SA101 | reverse complement strand
GTAATTAATTTCGTAATTACGTATTACGTATTACGTATTACGTTTTTGGCAAAATAATTACCATAGCATGTATAGTTTGAATACAAAATTCTGATTGGCTAATTTGAATTTCATGCGCGTGAATTAAATTTGGAGTTGTCCTACCAAATATTGACTACGCCCCCAAAATAAATTCCTTTCTAGCAGCATAAGTTCCCAGTGGGATGATTGTTCAGCATTGTTGGTAATAATAATATTACCAAACGCACAAATTTGAAACCAAGCATTGTAAAAAAATTGACATTTTTAAAAACAGAATATAGAAAATCAAATTTTCTCATTTTACGTATTTTTTAAAGGGTCGTGTAAACTTTGAATGATGTTGATGAAGTCCAATGTCGGTGAGATTTATGATGAAGATTTGCTGCTCAAATTCCAAACAAGTCGTTATTATTTCCTTTTCTGAACTCCGACACCACTTTGGAGCTTTGCTTTGTGCAAAATTGGGATAGAACCACTCGATTTTCACGATATACAAACAATCTGTGTGCCAAATTTGCTTCTATGAACAACTCACTCACTGCCGCACTGCCGACGATTTTACCGCTTCTGTCACCGCCGAACTCCTGACATCTAAAACTGTGTATATATAAGCACACAAAGAATCATCAATTTGTTGTATGCGCTAATAATGAATTATAAATAAATCGTTGCTCCTCTTTTTGCGCAGTTTCTTCTTGCAAGGAGAAGAAAAAAGAACGAAATTGGTAGATTGTAAATGTCTCTAAATTTTTTTAAAATCTAAGCTGATTTGCTTAGAATCATTTAAAATGTGAGTAATATATATAAAAAATTGTTTTCTTACATTAATTCGGATCCAACATAAAGAAATTTCCAACTATTGACATAATTGAATTCTTGAATCACAGATTCTGCATTATTCCGACGAGTGTTTCATCGTCCATTCTGCTACAATATTTGTATAAAACATTGTTTATTAAAAAAGAAAAAAAACAAGTCTAATTATCCTTAACCACACATTAATTACTTTGTCCGTAAATAAATCAACAAAAATATTTTTATATTCAGAGACCAATCGAATATCTATATCTTTATATCTTCTTAGGTTCTCAATTATATAAAGAACCTAAAAAATCGAGTGGTGGGCAACGCATAGTTACGCGTAGCGATTCAATGCAAAGCGAGGCACCTTTAAAGAAACCGAATATTTCCGTACAAGCTAAAGAATTTTTGGTTTTTTTTATTTTTGTTAATATTAATATTAATATTATAATAATGAAAAAATAAAATTTATTTGTCGTCTTTGTTTTACAGCATTAATAAAATATTGGTACATATATTATATATATTTATATTTATATTGTATTTTATCTACTAATGTATCTATCTATCTACAATATCTTTATTACTAAACATATATGATATTTATTATTATTATTATTATTATTATTATGATGATGGCGCTGTTAATGAAATATTATTATAATAATTATTATTATTACTAGGTTTTTTTTGTCTTGACTTTAGTTTTAAATTATTATTTCCATCATCATATTCATCATCATATTCATCATCATTATCATCATCACCATCCAAGTCATCATCATCATTATCCTCCTCGTCGTCGTCGTCGTCATCATTATCATCATCCAAGTCAGCATCATCTTCAGCTTCTTTTTTTGCAATATATTTTAATAAATCTTTAACAGTAATCAAACCAACTAATCTATCTATATGTTCAATTAATATTACTCTTGGCCTAAAATCAAATTAAAAAAAATGTATCAATTAAAAGAAAAATTTTGAAATCAATATAATTGTTTTTATGGAATCAATTACCCACCCCATTTTCTTAAATAAATCCATGACGGTTTCTAATGGCAAACGAGGATTCACCGTTATAGGCGTCTTATTATTAATTAATCATTGTTTTAAAAAGTTGTGCAAGTAGTAATAATTATTCATAATTAAGCAACAATCATTGTTTTGTTAGTAATTACCTGATCAACAAAAGGACCAAAATCTATAAAATTAGATGAACTGCTATTACTACTTTCTCCATCACCACCACCAACATCAGGATCATTATTAGTAGTAACATAAATGCTATTATTATTAAAATCATCAAAACTGTTAAAAAAACAATGCGCAGTTCCAATTGATGTTCCTTTTATTCTTTTTGCTTTATCTAATTTATTCATTCCATAATACAAATAAATATATAAGTTAATGTATATAAATATCAAATAAAACCATAATTAGTTGGATTAGTTACCAATTGCGTATTTCAGTTCAGGACGTCCTATATGTCCTAAAAGTTGCATACTTCTTTTATCTTGTACCACTGGAAACCCTTGAAAATTTGATTCTGATAATATTCGTTCTGATTTTTTTTAATATTATACATAAAAAAAAATAAAAATTAATCTTTTTTTTTTAAATAAAGGATTAAAAATAATAATAATAACATATACTCCTTTATTATTATTATTACCAATTTCGTCCAATTTTAATCCTGATGCTGTCATTACTGTAAGATTTTTTCTCATAATGGTTGCAACTATCATATAATCATCACCAAAACAATAAACAAATATATATTTATATAATACAATCTTGGAAGGAGAAATTATTTAAAAAAAATAATCCCATTCAACTAACCTGGAACACCAAATGTATATTCTTCTTTATCCAAAAATGGAAATCCATTTGATCTTATCATTTGGTCAGCAGTAAATTAATTAAAAAAAAAAAAACCAATTAAGGGGAAATAATTAAATAAATGAATAATAAACAAGTAATTATAGCGCAGGAATTTGGGTAGGCGAGAGAAAAATTTTTAAAAATTAAAGGATATATTCCACCTTTTCCAAATAAATCACCAACTGTCTTGGTAACCATCAAAGTAATCTGTATATATCAAATAATCACATGTGCGTAAGTATCAAGATAAAGAGAAATAGAAACAGAAATAGAAAGATAAATGTATTATTAATGAATCAAGTCACCATTGTTGGTAATATGTAAGTTAAAGCACCAGTCAACTCAAACATAATAACAACTATACAAACTATAAAGTTTTTAATTTTTAAAATAGATTTAACATTTTTATTTTTTTTTATTGAATAATAATAATAATAAAGAATGATAATAGTACCTGTGAGATGCATAACCCCACTAATTTATAAAAAAATATTTAATTAAATTTTAATATAATAATACTAAAAAATATAAAATGATAAATTTCAACAAGTATATAATTAATTACACACCCAAGTGCAGCAGCAGCACCCAAAAATGCGTACATTCCCGGTGTGACACACTAAAGTTCAAAAAATTTTTTTTTCATAATAAAATGTATAAATAAATTAATATTGAAAGTTAATTGAAAAAAAACTCAAAGCATACGTATAAATATATATTTGATACTAACAGGGACATCAGGTTTACAGCTTGCAAATAGTGGAAATTCAGGATATGCTCTAGATAAAATAATTAATAATTAATATATTTACAGTATCTATCATACATGACAAAACACACAAAATGTAATTAAATAGTATTTTACATATATAAAGCCTTAACAAAAAGTCCTAAAAATCTACCAAAAGTTGCACCAACAGCCATCGAAGGAATAAATATACCAGCTGGAACCTACAATTAATTTATTAATTAATTGAGATTTTAAGATTTAGTATTTTGAAATATTGTAATCATCACCATCATTATTATTAGATTTATATTATTATTAGAAGAATAAACAAATACTTTTGTTCCGTAAGTGATTATAATAAATCCAAAACGTAAAACTGTTGCTATAAATAATAAACAAGCCATTCTAAACATTTCAGAATCCCTAAATATTATACATCACATATATATCATAGGTGAATAGTGAGCATAAGCATTAAATATTTCAATTCCCAATTCCTCACAAATTCCAATACTCAACATACTTGCATAAACCTTCATAATCATGAGTTTTTGTTTCACATTCTTGAAATAAAATTCCCAAAGTTTCAGTCATATCCATTTTCATAAATATATTAAGGTACCCAATAAGTGCTGTTATGGAAGCAAGTATAGCAGCCTCATAAACTGCATAGTAGTCTTTTAGAAGGAATTTTTTACGAAATGATTGAATCATTAGATTATATCTAATAACCAGTGCGCCATATAAACCCTATAAATATTTATGACAATGATTAGTACGAGATGAGGACGATGATGATAAAGAGTTATTATTTCATTTTATATAAAAAACCCGTATCAATAACTCACACCAAATATTCCTAATATTATAAAGAAAAAGATTTCAAAGAAATGCCAATCCCGATCGTACTCAACTTGGAACATTACCAATTTACCAGTTCTAAAAGGATTCATTGCCTAAAAATTTTTATTAATTATATATTTATGATAATAAATTTGACTACCATGGCAATTGGAAATTGATTGTAATTACTTGTAATACAACAGTTGCAACTAATGCACAAAAGAAACTTCTCCACATTGTTTTCATTGGAAAATTTGAACTCATTTCCTACAAAAAAAAAAAAATTTTTTTTTTAATCAAAAATCGATAATGAGAATAAGAATGGAACGAAGAGAATTATATTATGAGCTACTTACCTCGTAAGAAAATAAAACACCACCAATTGGTGATCCGAAAGCAACAGCAACACCAGCTGCACAAGATGCAGATGTAATTTCTCTCATTTTAGCTATCAACAAAAATAACATGTAAACATTTTTATTCAATAATCATCATTCTATTGTTATTGTTATTTGTAGCAGTGATTGTGATAGTACCTTTGTTTATTTTATACTTTCCAAATAATCTTGAAACAACATTTCCAATACAAGCAGCTGTATGTACTGATGGACCTTCTTTACCAATACTTAATCCTGATGCAATCGCCAATGGCTAATTAACAGAAATTATTATAGATTTATTATTATAATATATGCATTTTATAAGATAAATAGATAATAATATCTATCTTTTCATTAAAAAATAAAACAATAAAAGCTATATATATAATTGATTAATTACCAAGCCAATACTTTTCAATAATAAAGTCCTACCACCTAAAAATTCTTTCATAACAAACCCTGCTAAAATACATTTAATTTCCGAAATGCCAGATCCAGCAGCATAAGGAGCAAAAATACGAATCGTATGCGCACAAGCTGCAGCAAACAATGTCTAAAAATAATAAATTGATAAAAAATATCATTTAGGTATGTTTATAAATTTAAATTTTTAATTGATTAAAAACAGGAAAAAAGCATTTAAAAAATAAATAAGTTACCGCAAAAAAAATAAAGAAAATCCAATTTATTATAAAATATGATGACCAATTTTGCCATTCTTCACAAGATCCATCTAATTAATACCAAAGAAACTAATTAATAAGCAGGCTTGTAATATATATATCTCTGTCACCCTCACTTTCACTTTTGAGAACAACAGACCTTCTTTTTCAATTTCCCAACAACAAAATTTTTGATTTAACCACCATGAATTTTTACAATATCCCATTTTTATATCTGCAAGCCATTCCGTAATAATATCTATTAATGCTGCATTCAAACCAATCAGTGCGCCTAATAATAATATTTAAAGTAATATATAGATAATTAATTAAAAGCAATATTTATATTTACATATTTTTATGGAATACAAACCCACTATAGATACGACTATCCATGCTTGACCAGCTTCATATGAAAGTTTTAACCAACTACTCCAAGGAGATCGATTTCCATTAGCAGCAGCAGTCCTTCTTAATGAATTCAATCTTGACCTTTCATGTATTGCATCTTGGACCCAATCTATTAAAAACAAAAAAAAATCCCGATCAACAACGAAAGATCAATTATATACATTTTATAATGATGATGATGATGATGATAATTTCAATTAATTTAGTTAAATTTTATTATAAAATAATGAAATTATAATATTACTCCACCAATTGTTGTGAAATCTTCATATTTTTTAATTTCTTCCAGTGTATCATTATCATAATAATGATTATTACCACCACCCCTAACATCAATATTACTGTTACTTTTACTGTTAGAACTAGAGCTATTTACGCGAAAATGCCTACTACCACGTGCGCTCAATGGTGTATATTCATGTTGAAACAAATTCCATAAACTACATTAATCAAAATTAAAATATTTTAATGTTTTCTTGAGAATTTTAATTGATATATAAAGAAATTTGACGAATAATTAGTTACTTTAAGGCTCTACCAAAAAACCCTTCTCTTTCCGAAGCCATGAATAAATTAATCAATTAATATTAATTAATATTTAAATATGAATTTACAAATCTATCTCGAACAATCAATCATGTATTTGAAATTTTTATTCCCATTTTTAGAAATGATTGTTAAAATCGGGGCCCAAAATTAAGAAATTGGTGTCTACCATACATAGAAAGAGGATGTTCTTTGGTTAAAGGATGCATGCATGTATGCAAGGCAATTGGCAACAAAACCAGACAAAGTGAACATTATGTCACAAAGTAATTTCTTTTATGATAAATTTGTTTACAAAATTCAAAGAGAAAGAGAAGAAATTCGGAAAAGACTGGTAAGTTTGCGGGCACCATGGAATAGCAGAAAAATCAAGAGATCCAGAAAAATATTATAATGATATTGTAAATTTGTTCACTCATAGAGAAAGTTTATGAAGGCAACTAAATATTTATTGTCTAATCTTAGCTAGTAACAGTAAGTTCAATCTTTTTAATGCACCTTTCCTTGGATGAAGAGATTAGGAGATATTAGGTTGTATTATCTATTAATAGGATGGTGTGAAGATCAATTGTGAATGTCTAGTGCTAGAGGATTTTTAGATTAGTTTTGACAATTTGTTTTGTTAGGATCCCTTTTTTTTTTAGCAAATAAAAATTATTTGCTGTAAAACTATTACATCAAATTCGCTGTCATTTAATATTAAATCAAAAATGACACAAGCAAAATTGCTTTAAAGGCTAATAAAATTTAAAAAAAATTTTGCAAATATATATCCAAGGCCTTTTTTCACGAATACTCAATTTGTAACGTGATACATGATTGGGTAGATAAAATCATCGATCATGTTGTTGCAACAAAATTTTAGTACCCTTTTTGTCCAGCATGGCGCGCCATAATTGATCAGGGGATTCGATACTTTATGTTCCAGGGTCAACTAATTTTAGTATATAATTACGCAAAATCTTGTTATAACTATTGTCAAATGCTGTGTAAATAATTATGGAAGCTTTTGTAATATCAATATTGATTGATTGAGTTACTTTGCAATGATAAACCCATCTTTATCTTTATCTTTATTGTAGTGATCAACAAAGGATAACGTCTGGTCTTTGCTTGAAAAAGCATAATTTCGGGACCCCGCAGAGTAGATAATTAACATTCTAATAAAATAAACTCTGTGATAGAATCATTATTTTTATTAAATAAATTAATCGTCAATAAACTTTTAAAAATAAAAATAAAAACATTGTCTTTATTTTCTTTGTTTCAAGCGCTTTGATAAAGGCAACGAGCGTAGTTAATGCCTTGGTAAAAGGTAACAATTGCGGAGCTTTGGTAAAAAGTCACATTTATTTGCTTTAGTGAGCAAGCAAGATTAGCCGTCCAAAGGTTAATCGAAAATACTGGTAGTATTATGGTAATCGTAAAAGTAAGACTGTTAAACAAGTTACTTAAATTGTTTGCAAGTAAACCAAAGCAAGTTTGCAATCGACCAATAAATGTAAACAACTGAAACAAATCGATTACAAATGAATAAAAGAACTTTATAGAACTAGAAAAAGGCCATATTTATTTATTTACAGTTATCTGGTACCATCAAATGTGCTCATAGATTCGTTTAGGTGCAAAAAGAAGGAACCAAAGTGAAATTTGTAAACTAATTAATTGAATCATTTGCCATCACAATATCACCATTTAACAAGAAACAAAAAACTGTAAAAAGTTTATTATTTCAAAACATTATTATAATTTAGCTTCGAGAAACAAAAATAGGATAAAATAAAAAATAATAATAAATTTATAATGAAGATTTAACTATATAGTCATTTATCAATTCTTTCTTTTACTATTGTTACTAGAATCTAATGTCTATTAAATATTGTTAGTAATAATTAATGGATAGCAATTTCCAATTAATTAATAATGAAATTTTTTATTCACCTTTGTTGACATTCTAGAGAAAAGAGTTAAAACCAAGATTATTTAACAAACTATCATTACTTGTATAACTTTTAAAGCCCTTAGATTTAGCAATTTCTTCATCTAATATTCTACTTGTATGATATGCATCTGGATGTGATTTGTGTACTCGTTGCGAATCACTACTACCATTATTACTATTATCATTATTATCATTATCATCATTGTTTTTAACAATTTCATCATGTTTATTAGCAGCAAATGTCCAAAGCTCTCTACTAGTTGGTCTTTTTGATGGATCCACATCCCAACACCTCTGCATCATTTTTGCATAATCATCAGGCATATCAGGTAATATTGGTGGTCGTAAACCTTCTTCACATATATCAAAAATCAAGCAATGATTGTGAGCTCTATCATCAAATGGTGGATGGCCTGCAAATATTTCCCACATTAACATCCCAACACTATATATATCAGTTTCTTTTGTATTTTTTGCATTCTTTTTGCCTCCAAGTAGCTCAGGTGCAACATATGATATAATTCCATAGACTTTATTTGATGACTTTTCATCAACTGGTCCACATAATCCCAAATCTGTAACATAACAACCACCTCCTTGCAATAATAAATTACCACTATGTAAATCACAATGAATTAAATCTTTTTGATGTATATCATTTAATGCAAAACATAAATAATAAAAGATTGTAATTCTGTTGTTTAACGTTAAATTTAAATGATTTTTTTGCAAATAACCCCTTAAATTTCCTTCTGAATGATGATTTAAAACCATTGCATAATTTCCATTATTTGGGAATTTAGTTATACCATAGCAAGTAACAATTGAATTCGATTTAATTTTACAATAATTCATTGCCTGAAATTAAATATAAAATCAATTGGTATTATATAATACAATATTGTTTATTTTGTTTAAATGATAACTACCAACCTCATCAAAAAAAACTTTTCCTGGATTACTTGAACCATTTAAACTTTTCAATACTACTTTGTGCCTCCCGAAATAATTAAATTCCTTTTTATTTTCATCATAATCATCAATACTCCCTCTTATACATGTAGCAGTATAAATCGAACTAAATCCACCTTCTGTCAACTTTGTTACTTTTTCAAATTGCTCAAAAGGTATCCATTCTAAAATATAGTTTGGTAGAGATGATTTCATTTGACATTGTTGAATAAAATCATCAATTATGTTATTTCCAGATGTCCAAGTGGTAAAAAGACACTGTAGTTGTAAACTGATGCAACCTTCACAGAATCTATCAGAATATCTTGTCAATTTGCACTTGTTACATTCTTTTGGTTTTCCCCCTTTATTTTTTGCATTATTTAATTCAAAATTATAAATAAACCTTTCCTTACAATATTCTTTTTCATTTTCAGTAAACTCCTTGTTTTTTTCAACCAATGAAAAAAAATAATCTTTTCTACTTTCTCTATCAGAATTAACTGCTGCATCATTAAGTATTTCAATATAAATTTTATATACAAATTCCTTTCTTTCTGGTGACAATGATAATAATAGCTTATCATATGACATTATATAAAGATATAATATATAAATTTGACTTGGTGTTTTTGAGAATAACAATTATATTATTTAACGTAAAAAAAAAGAAAAGAAAGAAAGGTTTCTGTGTTATGGTTCCTTTCCAAATGTCATAGATTTTTATATTTGTGTAATTTTTTTCTTTTATGTTTTCCCTAATCTAACAATTTTACCCAAATTTGAAATGTTTTGTTACATGGTAAATATTAACTTGAAACAGTAAACTCGGTTTACAAATCTTTTAAACATTTTTATTTCTCAGCTTCAGTAAATCAGAGGTCGTTTTTTCTTTTTTTGCTATGCTAGCTTGAAATTGATGAAATTTTCGTTTTCCGAAAATGATAAATGGTTGCGATTATTTTTACATCACCGTATCATGCGAATTCCCGAAAAATTTATCCATTTTTGTTCAAAACATCAGGCTGAGCGAAGCAGAGATTTGACTTAAATCATGTTTCGCTTCAGATGGGGGGTTTTTTTCAGTGTCTACCGTTGTCTACTGTTAGATTTTCGTCTTATTATTATTATTTAACTCTTTTATCAAACACAACTTTATTTCTTTTCATTCCACATTTATATTGACACATAAAACTTGCTTTTTTGAATTATAATAAACACTTATTATGTATAAATTTGATTTATTTATTTTTGCTTTCTATGTTGTAAAATAAACATTATCGTTTGCATGAGAACCTTATGCAACGTAAAAATTATAATATCCAATAAAAAATAAAAGATAAAAGTAAAAAGAAGAGTACAGTTTATAATATTTTTACAACCAAAAATTAAAGTATAAATGAAGCTGTCAAAGAACCAAAGAGCAAATACAGCCTTGTTTACTATAAAGAGAAAATTAAACAGTTAATATGTTTTCAAAAACAATGATATTGACTGTAATAATAGAAATGATGAGAATACTTACTTTCTATTATTATTTAATAAAACAAAAATCAATCAAACAGTTAATATTTTTTCAAAAACAATGATTGACTGTAATGATAGTGTAATGATGAAAAATACTTACAGACTTATTCATTATTTAAAATAAAATAAAATAAAAATTAATAGTTAGTATGTTTCAAAAACAATGATATTGGCTTTGATGAAAATACTTACTTTCTATTTATTATTTAAAATAAAACGAGAATCAATCAAACAGTTGATATGTTTTCAAAAACAATGATATTGACCATAATGATAGTAATGATGAAAATACTTACTTTCTATTTATTATTTAAAATAAAACAGGAATCAATCAACAGTTAATATGTTTTCAAAAACAATGATACTGACTGTAATAATAAATGAATGATGAAAATATTTACATGCTATTCATTATTTAAAATAAAAGTAAAAATTAGCAGTTAATATGTTTTCAAAAACAATGATATTGACCGTAATAATAGTAAATAATAGTGAATACTTACTTCCTATTCATTATTTAAAATGAAGTAAAAATTAGCAGTTAATATGTTTTCAAAAACAATGATATTGACTGTAATAATGGTAAATGATGAAAATACTTACAGGCTATTCATTATTTAAAATAAAACAAAATCAATCAACAGTTAATATGTTTTCAAAATCAATGATACCGACTGTAATAATAAATGAATGATGAAAATACTTACAGGCTATTCATTATTTAAAATAAAACAAAAAACAATCAATGGTTAACATGTTTTCAAAACAATGATATTGACTGTAATGATAGTGTAATGATGAAAATACTTACAGTCTTATTCATTATTTAAAATAAAGTAAAAATTAGCAGTTAATATGTTTCCAAAAACAATGATATTGACCATGATAATAATAAATAATAGCGAATACTTACTTCCTATTTATTATTTAAAATAAATCAAGAATCAATCAACAGTTAATATGTTTTCAAAACAATGATTTTGACTGTAATAATAGTAATGATGAAAATACTTACAGGCTATTCATTATTTAAAATAAAACGAGAATCAATCAACAGTTAATATGTTTTCAAAAACAATGATATTGACTGTAATAATAGTAAATGATGAAAATACTTACTTGCTATTTATTATTTAAAATAGATCAAAAAAATCAATCAACAGTTATATGTTTTCAAAAACAATGATATTGACTATATATAATAATAGTAACTGCTCTAATTATTATTTAGAATAAAATGAAATCAATAATTAATATGTTTTCAAAAACAATGATTTTGACTGTAATAATAGTACAAAAATACTTACGGAACTATTTATTATTTAAAATCAAATGAAACCTAATAGTTAGTATTTTTTCAAAAACAATGATATTTGGCTATAATGATGTTTATTGTAATAGTAATATAATAATAAATGAAATACCTCGCTTCTCTAAATTATTGTTATCGCCCATTGGACTTGCTAAAGCAGCAACAGCAAAGATGGCCAAGAAGAGAAGAGAAATATTGAATTTCATTTTGATTTGTTCAGTTAATTCTTAACGATTTTTGGTTTTTTTTTTCAAATTGTATGCAGTTGAGGAATTTATAAAAAATTTATAGTAAACCGGTTATTTTAGAATTTTGATTATTCTTCGCAATCACAAATAAATGGATCTTTTAAATGTTCGATTTAATGTTAATTAACAAGAAATTGATTGTTGATCGTGAATGGGCTGTGTATATCATACATAAAGTGAATAATGTAACAACAATCAAACAACAAATAAAAAAATGCAAACGGTTATTCGCTTTTGGGCGCGTATCGAAGATAAATGGAAAGGATAAACATCATTATAATAATCGTAATAGTAAAGAAAATTAATTAATAATTAACCGTTTTTAATTGTAGAATGACAAAACGCCACACTTTAATTATAAACCTTTGTTACTGAATTCAATTGCTTTATTTTTTGTGACACCTTACTAAATTCAATTACTTTGTTTTTCGCGTGACATTACTAATTCAATTACTTTATTTTTTTGCGAGATATCACTAAATTCAATTGCTTTGTTTTTCGCATGACATTACTAAATTCAATTACTTTATTTTTTGCGAGATATAGTGCAGGACACCTAGTCCCACAACTTTTTATTGGTCTTGTATATCCTTTAGTATACCAGAAATGGAAATGTA
>CAUDNR010001449.1:2870-13654 GCA_958430865.1 Entrophospora sp. SA101 | reverse complement strand
TTACTTAGAGGCGTTTTAAAAATAAAATTTTATTGATAGTTGCTTATTAAAAATTTTTAGTTTTTAAAAAAATTATCGCCGCCATTACTTTCGCCGGAGACTGTACAACAGCAAGAAACAATAGTGCCTTAATTAAAAAAGGTTTTTACGTTTAATCATTTGTCAGAAATGACACCACATTTGTTGACCATGGCTTATTAAATTCTTTTTAACTGACTTGCCACTAAGAATCACATTATTATTATTTCGAGACTTGACTTTTTTATTGTTCCGATTTCATTTGTTTCTCATACCCAATTGTCATTTACAATATTTATTTGAGCATTTTTGTTTCCATTTTATTATAAATCGAATTTTTGAATGTGATTTTAAGGCTTTACCCCCAAGTAATTAAAGACAACTTTTTTTCGAAAATTTTAATCATCTAATTAATTTATTTAGTTCCGGACCTCAGAACTTCCATCAACGTCCTATTGCTAACTGAAAATATTTTATTAAGCAAAAATTTTAAAAATTGCTGTAACGTGAATTTAATTATAATTCGTTGATACAAGCAAGATTCATTGAACTATATATATAACTTCACCCACTGAAAATTTTTGTCACCAGGGTTAAATGAAATTTATAAAGACACTAAATGAAGTTTGGAAAATTACTAATCTCTCATTTTTACATAATAATATTATTAAATAATTCGGATTTTCTATTAAAAAAAAGACAGCAGTTAGTTTTTTTTTTTAATAATCATAAAATATATGACAAAAATGACTAAACATTATGTTTAGCAACTGTCTCAACACGAACTTTCGAACGACAACATTAATAAATTCATGATCCAAAATCAGCAATTCTTCAACAATCATTTCAATGAACTCAAAATTTTGGCCGTGGAATTGTTTTTTACGATAATTCATCAATGATTGCGATAAATTTACATTTGGATAGTTAAACAGACATGCTAGTAAAAATGTAGTTTTTAAATTTTATATATTTAATTACATGAAATGTTGTTACATTAATAAAAAAAATAAAGTATATATATATATTAATATTATAACTACAATATATAATATCTGAAAGTGTTATTATTCGAAAGCGTTACGGATATTCGAAAGTGTTACGGATGTTCGAATAAGAATCGAAAATCGTTTCCATAAAATTACGAATATTCGAATATGGAGTTAGAGATACGAATAGAAACACTATCTTGGACTCTGTCGAAAGAAATGACTAAAAAAGTAATATATAGAGATATCAAATCTATGAGAATTCAAACGAAAACTTTAATATCAGAAAGTTGAGGTTTTATTTAAAAGAAGTTCTGGTCATTCCGATTGATAGAAAGAAAGAAATATTGTTAAAATCCACACCCAGAAGATGGAATTAAGATACAAGTATAAGTTAATTACTGTTAAAAACTAGCAGAGAGCTACTAAAAACCTTTCGTTAGTACCGTTAAAAAAAAATTAGAAATAGGTTAGGTTCCGACATATGATATTTCTTTATCAATAAAATAATCAGCTAGGCATAATAATAAATTACCATTAAGGCAATCACAACAATCATGACAACAATCACGAGAACAAGTTGAAAAATAATTTGACCAGATAGATATATGCAATAAGAGCACTTATAATAATAATAAGAATAGAAAATGATTATCATGTCAAAGTTATTTTCCATCAACAACGACAACATAATCACTCTCACCCTGCTTGCCAATTATATTCCTCGCATCACTAGAGTGTTTAAATACAGTATTAATACTGTTTTATTCAATACAGTTTCAAAAGGACCATTATATATTTCCGGACCTTTGAATTATGTGATTAGACGTGTATAAAAATTCAACTATTACAAAAAACTTCAAAATGTTAACAATTGAAGAAGATGGAATCCTTATAACCATCACATTCTCTTCATCCTCTTACAATTACAATGGTTGAAAATTATAGAGCCCGTAATAGTTAGTAACATTCGTTCATTTATTTATATGTACCGATGGATTCATTTAAAATTTTTAAATAACTTTGATAACTTTCAATCATACTAATGATACATTCAAGATCCTAGGCATGGAAACGTAATGGATGACAATCAAACAATAATGTTAATATACAATTAGATGTGTTTGTCTCCAAAAAAAAAAAACAATCAATTACGTTAATTACATAAAGAAAAGTTGCGCTGAAAAGTAAAATATTTTTTTACTTGAGCAGATACACATACAAAATGAACTCTGCTGGAGCATCGTTTACGTTTTCAATAAACCAACCATTCAGTGATTTAACCCATTTAAAGATTCTTTGTCACTGAAAACACAAAAGTGTTAGATATGTTCAGTAACTTTGAAAATCTGCAAGCAGCGGTTTGATTATTTCTTTATTTATTCATAAATTAGTAGGAAAAAAGAAAAAAAAAAAAAAAGAAAAGGAAGCTAGACTAAATATTAAATTAACGTAATAAATAATAAATACTATTAATATTAATAAAAATAAATTAATTTATACAACATCCATTAACTTGTGAAATTCTTCTATTCATTATTAAATCTATTTCTTCTAATTCATCATTTGAAATTTTTTGTTTGACTTCTTTTGGAAAATATAATTTCAAAAAATTCATTAAAGATTTATCAATATTGCCTATAAATTGTAATAAATAAATATATTCAATTAATAAATGAATGCGAGAGAGAGAAGAATATAGAATAAATCAATGTATTTTACCTGCATCAGCCTTACGTATTGCACCTTTTTCACGGCAAACAGGACAATCTTTCATTCCCTTAGCCTCGGATTTAATTAAACAACGTACACAAAACACATGGCCACAACATAATCTAATTGGTTTCCAGTAAACAACTTTACCCAAAGAAAATGAATGACAATGATATTAATTATTTAATTTTTAAATTGTTTAAAAAATATTGTTGAAACTTACATGTACAAATTATACAAGAATAATCTTCAGGTTGTGGTATAATGGTGATTAATTGATTTTGAATTAAGAAAAAGAGCGATTTTGAAATGTTTTTCATTGGATCAAAATCATCTTTGATAAATTCAAGGAAATTTGGACTTGCACTGATTCATCATATTAATAATATTAATATTTTCAAAAATTAAACAAAAATCTAAATATATTAATATTTCATTCATACTTACGTGAGACAAGTTTTTTTATCATGTTTTTTCAATATTTTTGACATTGCAATAGCATTAACATATTGAAATTTTTTCATTGAAATTAATTCAGCATTAAACTGCAAAAAAAAAAAAAAAAAAAAATTTTAATTAGAATATAATAATCATTAATTGATCTATTGATGCATCGATGATTTGAAAAAAAAATTTAATACTTTTAAAAATTCATCAAGTGCTTTTTTCGATGAAACCAATTTAAATCCATCATACTAAAAAAAGTTTTTATTGATATTAACAAATTAACGTCATCATTAATATTAAATATTATTATTAGTAATAATAATGATTGTTACCAAATTATTCATTATTTCATCTTTAAACGATTGAAAATTCTTTCTTGACAATTCATGACTCTTTTCGCTTCTATCGCTCTCTGTATTGCCGATAAAAATTTCAGCTTGTAAATATAATCGAAAGATTTGTCGCCAATTGTATAAATCTTTTTTATATGGAGAAGTCTTTTTTAAAAATTTTTGTTATTTTTGTGATTTAGTGTTTAATGACAAGTTCAACGATAATGAATGATAAATGATAATGAGAAATAATTACCGCATCTGTTAATATTTTTGATAATTGGTTAATTTTCAATTCAAAGTTTCCTTTGATTTGTTTTATTAAATCATTTAATTGTGATAATTCAATTAGCAAAGTAACAAAAAATTCTGCATCATTTTTAAGATCAATACGAATAGTTGATGTTTGATTATTATTAATGTTGTTATTGTCATTGTTAATTTTATTTTCCAAATGAAAAGTTGAATCAGAATCAATCGAATCGACTGAATCCGAAGATTTAGTTTTTAACAATAATTGATTAGATGAAATATTTGATGCATTTTCATCACAATCACAATTATAAAGTTCATTAATCTCAACGGCCGAGTCCAATTCAACTTTGAGATAGGGTTGAAAGTATTCAGGACTCACTAAGTATAATTAATAATAACAATGTTATTATTAGTATAAGAATAATTTTAATTGTTATTATGATTATAATTATAATTAAAATAAATTTACCATCAAATTTATATTCTATTTTATATTTTTCGAAATAATGACTAATGTTCTCATCAACTTTATGAATCCCAATTAGTTTTTTTAGCAGAACATTGGAATTCAGTTCGTCAAAAATATTTTTTATAAATTTTTTCAGGTATTTATATTGAATTATGACAGGTTTCCAATCTTTTGGAAAGTCTTGAATATTTTTTTCCAAAGAATACAACATACCTTTCTTCTTCAGAGTTCATGAAAAAACAATCTTGTGGAAGATTGTATTTGAATGTATTAGGTAGATCTTTGTCACGGGTTGGAATAAATTTCAATTTACTAAAAGCAGTCGAGTCTGAACTAGATGTGCATGAAAATAAAAATTCAAAAACCAGCTTAGCCTTTTCTTCATTTTCTGGAAGCTCTTTGATTAGTTTATCCGACAACTGCGAGTGATCTGGATTTTGCACTACACCCAATTCTTCAGCTCTACAACGTAAATCTTTGCGTAGTACATTAAATCCCATTATTGCACATTCAGGATTAAAAAAACATTTTGAGGGTTCTGAATAAACATTTGGATCCATGCACGGCAGAAATGGCACATTTATTGACCTTGCATCATAATCTTTAGCATATTTATCTCTAAAATTATCAAGAAAATATTCAAATGCTTTTTGACGAATAGGAGAATTCGATGCCAGTTTAAGAATTTCATCGAGTGGTGGATATTCACGTAGACCAAGTTTTAAGATAAATTTGCCTGTATTATGCAATTGATAATAATGATTATTATAAGGTTCAAGAATTTATTTCACACAAATGAGTTTAATTGCCATACCTTCTTTAGTATTTTTATAAAATCGGCCTTTCCATTTGATGATGGGTAATTCAAGTTCAATTAATTTGGGCAATGGTGCATATAATTCTTTTGCCGTAAATTTTTGGGTTTCGTTTCCAGATTCAATTGGCCATATTACCGAAGTTTCCAATTTTTCTATATCGTCACATCCAAGGTCAATTGAGGTCAAATATTTTATTAACTCCATATGATCCCAACTTCCTTTATTAAAAAGTTGATCAAACACAAGTTGCAACTCAACATGCTAAATTAAGAAAAGCAATTTTAATAATACATAAGAAAGCCATATAACAAAAGAATGTTAATGATTAATATTTCAAATTACTTTTTTCACGCCAATAAACAATAAAAACTCGTCGAGGTTTTTTGTTTTGTGTTGTTTTAAATTAACGTTCGGCAGATCAGGTAATAACTTGACATCTGGAAAGTAAGATTCTTTAGGTAATTTCATACCAGATACTGTTGGAATGCATCTCTTTTTAGCCATGATTTTTTTTATTGCTTTGAGGTCAGACTTTGACAAGTTTTTAAATTGATGCGAAATGATTCTCAAAATTTTTTCTGCAAAATCAGGATCATCTATTCCAGGTTTTGTAAAAATATACTGAGTCCACGTCAAGATGGTAAGCTCAGTCCAATTTCTAAGATATTATACAAAGTTAACATCCTGATATAATGTGATGGATATCATGAGCTAATGAAAACACTAACCCAAAATGAGCCTCCAAGTCTTCTTTTCGTAATGGTTTACTAATAGAGTAAGGTAAAACATCTGGTGGAACTTCAATAGTTGGTGGAATAACATGTGGGTTTAGGAAGTAGCGAATATGATTAAGAGGTGTAAGATCGTCTCCTATAGAAACGAGGCACATAAATTTACGAAATTGTTCATCGGTTATATCATTTTTGGAACGATACCCTATCCACCACTTGAACAAATCTGATAATTCTTTGTTATTAAATTGACGTCTTTTTAGTTCCTCGAACACATCATCCATTGAAATCTCACTAATGCATTTCAGAATATCTTTTGCTATTGTGAAAAATTCCGAACACTCGGTAAACAATGAGAATGGGACCATAGGAATTGTTTTGATAAATGAAACCACCTCTTTATTTGGAATCCGCACGGAATTAATTGGCAGAACACCATGAGTAGATAAAATTTGTAGCGATTTTTTTGTGCAGTCAAAAAATTGAGATTCAATGATCTTTGCAACCATATTATTAGGCGTGCTTGTTTTGAATGTAAAGTGTTGTAAAATGTGTACAGAACATTCCTGTAAATATTCAAAACCTTTTTTATCTTGTTTATCATCAGAGTTTAATAATTTTGGGTCAATATCCATACATAGCCTTGAAATTTGATTCATTTCATCATCATACACTATACGAGCCAAAATTCCGGCTGAACATAACATCTCCTTATTATACACTGATAAAGTCTTATGTACTAAATCTATTGATTCACGTTCAACCTATAAAACTCAGTGTTTTCAATATAAATCATGAAGAATAAAGAATAAAGAATATAAGCAATTGATAATTGAACATAATATTTTACTCACTGTGGGAATCACTCGAGCTGCCAAGTGCACAGAACAACCTGTGGTTTGATGGGTTGGAAATCCAATGAATATTCTACCTTGATCAGGAAATGGTGTTAGGTCTTTAAAAATATTTAATATTTCTTTATTAGAATTTCCTGGCAAATTGCGTTCATCGTGTCCAGTAAAAATCATTTGTATTGTTGTGTTATTTGGTGGTTTTTTTTTAGTAGCAAATTCCATCTCTTCACTAAAAGATTTAGACACATCTACACCCAGATTACCACATGCAATCTTCAGAGAAGTGGATTGTGATATTTGTGATTTTTCAGGACCAATTAATCCTCTAAAATGTAGTCGAACATTACATACATCAACAGATTTTAATCGGAACATATTCTTTGGCGAAAATTTGTTTAGTCCAATATCCATATTAATTGAAAGTGATTTATTGGTCTCTTTTGTCAGATGAATTACTTCTGTATCATTAAAATAAACAATGACTTTACGAAGATTTCTTGTAAAGCCCTAAAATAGTAAACGAGTAAATACTTGTGTTCAAAAACCTAGGTTTACAGACTTTGATAGGAGTACTTACCAATGATGTGGCTAAGAAACGTCCAAAATATCCTATATTAGGTAACTAAAATATAAAAGAAGTCCTCAATTTACTGGATAATGATAACGATGATAATGATAAGGTTAAAAATATAAAATAATTGGGTACATTTTCTTTTCTTCGTGTATCCATTAGAAAAGTTGTCCAAATCATGTCATCTTGTTTTATACCACCCATTTTGGAAAATAACTGATCATTGCGCCAATAAAAGGCCATACCTTGTGTACCTGACGAAATGCTAATAAAAGAAAAGGTACCACGCGGTCAAAAATTGGATTAATTGAACGGAATAACATCAAACTTTATAATAAACTTTAATTATTTACAATGGCTCTTCACAAATTGAAAACAACGAATAAAATCCGACTCCAAATGCTCCAATCTAAATCAACCACAATTAAATTCTCAACAATCCAAAAATGATCGCGCAAAAAAAAAACCTGATGCATTAATCAATTAGAACCAAACCTTTTCTACATCAGGATTTCCCTCTGCGATTTTTTTCAACCTGTTCCAATCTTCATCTCGAAACAGGAAACCATTATTCTTGAATATGATTCGTCTGCATTTTTTTGACTTGTCGGTTTCAAATGTTATTTGGACGGTTTTGGCCTGGGCATCGTCTGAATGATTTTGATAATTTTAGGTAAAAATAGTTAGGAACAAGTAGAAAATAGGCTCATTATTACCTGAATTCTGCATCAATTCCCTATATATCACGAACTCTGCCGAATATCTATCAATAAAATATGATTGAATTGATTAATGATGTAAATAAAATCAAAAGTCTGATTTGCAAACATTATGTACATACCTTGCCAAAACCTTATCGATCAAGTTCCTCTGATTAACCTCAACTTTTTGTTCGCCAGTCTCATTAAAGAGCACCGTTTTGCGAAGTTCATCTAATAAAAGACTCTTGAGTTAACAATTGTAGATTACATGATTGACACCAAGTATTATACCATTACCATAATTTTCTTTTCTTATATTATCTTTTTTTCTCTTGGGCACACTTTTTATAAATTTTTTCATTTTGAATAATAATTTATGAATTTAGAAGACAAAAAATTCCAACAAATAGATAGAAAATTTTCATTTAGAGAAACGAACCTAATTTTTCAATTATAAATGGGCAATTTGTGTGAAAAAAATTATTGAATTTACAATGATATTGACAATTTGATAAAAATCATTGAATTTACAATGATATTGACAATTTGATAAAAATCATTGAATTTACAATGATTTTTACAAGTTGATAAAATCATTGATACTAAAGTTTATTTTTAGAATTAGGTTGCGATTGATTGATTATAAACGGTCAAAACATTTGTCGATCCTTCGATAGGAAGCTTAATCTCTGGTGGTAACCCGCAAAGAAATTGTATTCCAAGTTGAAATCAGCATATTTTTAGTTTTAAATATAATTCTTGGCTCAAAACGGGTTCGGGAATGTACCAGGCCCATTGAGACCGAATATGCTTGAAATGATTCATAATGAATTCCAATGGATCGTCAATTGACTGGCATTATAGCAAACCTTGGTGGTCCAAAAAAAACAAAACTTTAGGTTGTAAACAATTCATGAAGAATGACAGTATCCAAATATCCAAACCAATTGGTCATATAAACAGCATACATAAACTTATTTGCGAAGCTATATATTATTTGTAACAAATGCCATAAAGATATTCTTTTTTTAGAATGTGATTAAATGATGGATTGCATGTAAAATTAAACTATTAATGTGGCCTGTTCGTGCAAAATCCCATACCTTAACCAGATATACAATGTTCAAACAGCTATCTGAAGCAAAAGATCAACTTTCTTGTCTTTCGATGGAGTAATTAACGCATACATATATCTAATAATTTCAATTAATTTTTTTATAACAATACAAATGAAACAGGAAATTCTCTATAAATCAATTCAAATATGATTATCAGAAATTTCATGGATTTTAAAATTTTTAAATGTTAAATTAGTGTCGACAATAAATTAGTTGTAGGATATTTTTCTTAATATACGAAATTTTGCAATGCACAAAAACATGTCGGCAGATATATGATTGATACCCTAGCATACCAAAGTCAAACAAATTAAGTTGCTAGAATGAAGACGGAATGTCCTTCGATAATTGGTACAAGAGACATAGCACAAATGATGATGATAATGAAAGAGAAGGGAGTAATTTCTTTCAAAGTGAATATTTTAACCACGGATTTGGACATGTTTTATCAATTGAGTTAATGTTACAATTCCATCTGCCTCAAAGAACATTTTTGTTGGCTTAGAAACCATGCCCATTTGCTTATTAAGTAAAATTTCATCTTCATATCAAATAGTATAATATACTTATGTTTCGCCATATATAAACAACAGGTTGTTGTTTTACGAACCTTGAAAAATAAAATGAATTTTTTAGAATTTTTAAAAAACCTTTGCAAGTTCTAACGACCTTTATAGCATAAGTAAAAAATGCGTCTTATGTTTACTTTTAAAATTTTAGAACATTTGATAAATTAATTGCCGAGAAAAAAAAAAAAACGTAAAAAAATTTACGAAATAATTCAACCTCAAACTGCTCATTATAAAAGACATGACAAAAAATACATGAAACTGTTTTGAATTAATTATACTTTATTAAAAAAAAAAAACAATATCTTGTCGGGTATCATTTACTTTTTAAAACAGCATCAACTTTTCGTGGCATACTATCTATTAATCTATTAATTCTCCCCGGGATTAAACCATTCCTCTTTTAATAAATTGGTTTTGTGTTTCTCATTTTAAGTCTTCTTTTTAAATCTTGCCAAAAATTTTCAATAGGATTGAGATCTGGACTTTGGGCAGACCTCATTATCTTCTTTCCATGTGTTTGCGGCAGCTGCATTATGACATACATGGTGCATTATCATCTTGAAAGATAAATACACCATCAACACTATTATGACAATTTTCTACATTTAATTCATTAATAAAAGATAATAAATTTGCCGCAAGAAGATTATTATAATTACTTGCATTTACCCTCAAACATCCAATTAAAAGTTTGCAAAAAAATTTTGATAAAATGGAAAATCAATTAAAATTTATTTACACTAATGCACCCATTTTTCTTGTAAACCCAAACCACAACTTCATCAGATTGTTTTACCGTTGGACTTAAAATATCCTTTTTTATATCTTTTTCCTGACATCCTCCAAACCCCTAATTTTTTCTTGCGTGTCACCAAAATAATCTTTTTTTCCTATATTTTTTTCTGCAATTAATGACTTCTTTACAGCTTTCCTACCATAAAGATTTTTAACATGTAAAGTTCGCCTGACAGTCTTTTTCACTTGATAATTGTTTGGGTCTGCCAGCCTTGGTGGCTGCTGTTGTTTTATTTTTTAAAAAAAATAATCATTAATGGTGCTCTTTTGGATATATTTAATATGTTGGCTATTTCCCTATAAGAAAAATTCGCCAATAATTCTTCAGATAATTCAATACCTCTGGCTATTTTGAGTCTTTGAAAAAAATATGGATAAAAAGAAAATAATAATAATAATAC
>CAUDNR010001447.1:73813-97740 GCA_958430865.1 Entrophospora sp. SA101 | reverse complement strand
AAATACAATGTGGTACAGCATAAAAAAGATCATCATTCAATTTTATCACTATGTGATAAACGAATGTCCATTATGCTTACTTCACCTGTGCAAAATTATGTTGTAGTAAATTACAGACCCAGAGGAGTTCCTTATGAGCAGGCAAGACCATTTCATATCTATGATCAAGATTAATTGCGCTTCTTTACTTTTACTACATCTACAGTAAAATCTTTATCATCATAGATGATTCAGAGTCGGACCCAGATGAGGATGTAGACTCAGATGCTGTATCATTAAAAATTAACTTTTTTCTTTTAGCCTTACATAGTGTACTATTTTTTCGAGAAATATCTGGATTTGCTATCGAGTTTATAATTTCTTGCCAAATCTCGGGTTTTACTATCTTAAGTAATTGGCAGAGAGAAATCGAAATCATTCTACGTGATACTTGTTCAACGAATTTAGATATTATTTTCAGGGTACTATTGCCAGAGGCAACTGTTTCATAGCTATTTTTGACCATTGGATTTAAATTGATTTGTTATTAATATACGGAAAAATATAATTAAATATATTATCACATAAATAATCACAATGAAAATTTTATCTTGCAAAATTAACAAAGTACCTGTTACAGCTATATTAGATTCCGGTGCTAATTGTAATATTATAGGCAAGAGTGTAGCAAAAATAGTAGGCTTGAAAATTGATAATACATCTGGTACAGAGATATACAGTCCCATTAGCGAGCTCAATATATTGGGAATAATTCATGCAATGGAAATTTCGGTCCTGTCTCAAGATCGGAAATGGGAGCAAGTAAAAGTTACTGATGTTTTCGTTACCAATAAACCCGAACTTGAATCTGTACTGATATTGGGTCAGGCATGGTTCCAGGAAAATGCAATGAAAGTGGACTTCCTAAATAAAACTCTTACATTTCTTGATGGAACTAGTTATGAAGTTAAGTGTAATTGAGAATATCCAGAAATCCATAGTATATACTCCTAAAGTTAATTATCTAAGCATTGGTTATTTTTCGATTAAATATATACATTACTTAAGAATGACGCAACTATTATGGAGCAATGACCCAAAGGGTCTAAATATTTTTAATTTACCAGAATTACTAGAACAGATCTTATATTTTTTAGAAATCAATCAATCCCTCTATCCCGCTTTATTCGTCAACCACTTTTGGTATCACTGTGGTGCTCCTATTCTATGGTGTCGCATTGAGTTTTTTACAGAAAAAGATTATCAGAGAGGTCGGCATGGTCGTAAGATGCCTTGAGTTCTTACTTGGAAATTGATAAATTTTAAAAAAAGTCATGTGTGGAAAGATAAAGCCAATCTATTGCACCAAGATGATATATCTCAGATTGGAAGGTTTAAAAATCAAAGATGCATTGATTAGTACGATTCTATGCTCATGCCCAGATATACGCACTCTCATTCTTGATCGGAGTAATGGTTTCTCTAACATACCAATTATAGAAATTGCAAGATATTGCCCAAAGCTATTACATCTGAGTCTTAATTCATGTAAATGTCTTACTGATCGATGTATCACTGAAATTGCTTGCTCATGCCAAAACTTTAACATCTTGAGCTTGGTGATTGCTCGATTAATAATAAAGCTGTTGAGGAAATAGCCTGCAATTGTACTAATTTGAAATATCTTAGTTTGGAGGGATGTAAAGGGATTAGCAAAGAAGCGATGAAAAAACTTAATTCTAAAATTAGCATGAGCAAGCCTTTGGCTAAAATCAAACATCCAGATTATTCTGATGATGAATTCTCAGATTCTGATCTACCTCCACTTGTTCCAGATCCATTAAGGGTATCTCAAAGCGTTATCTTTACCGGTGGACCTAATAGAATGGTTTTAACTAATACAATAATTGTAACAGATCTTATTTCTGCAATTAGAGTATCATCAGCATTGACTGATTCATATCCGGATTTTGATGGACCTATCATTTACATTCTAAAATAATAGTATACAACTATTTAGTCGCATATAAAAATAATTTTAATGTTATCATAATAAGTGTTTCTTATCTGAAAATGCGTCTGTATGTATTGTTGTTGTATAAAAACGATTAAGCTTTTTTTTGACGTCATCCAGGAGATATTTTCTAGAATTTCCGGTGGTATTAAATGTATTCATATTCATAATTTATGTGCCTTGGCACTAGCTCCGCTATAATAAATATTGTATATTTTTTTTTTCTTGCAAGATATAATTTCCGTTCAAGATGCCATCAAAAAAATCTGACAAAGATGATTCGGCGAAGTCTTCCAAGAAAAAAACAGTTCCATCCCGCTTAGCTAAAGAAGATATCACTGCCATAGTATTTGCCGAGCAACTCAAAGCCGGGATAAAAAAAGTTAATGCCCATTACCATATAGGTTCTACAACGATCAAAAAAATATGGGCGTCATCCAATCCTTATGAACATGCCAACTCGATAGGGGAACCCAACTTGCCTGAATGGTATAATAAGAATGTTAAATTCAAGGAGTCTGAAACATCTCCCAATACCTCTCAAGAAATAGCCTTACCTGAGGAAACGAAGCTTCTCGTTAAAGGACCCAATATAGTTAAGCAAGATACCAGTGAAAAACGAAAAAAGAAAGAGGCTGAAATGGAGCGGATTGCAAAACGGATAATTAGATCAGAATTAGGTAGGATAATCCAAGCTGAAGACTGAATAAATTCCAGGGTTCTTCTCCATATTACAAATAATAATGCTTTGTAGCAAAGTATAATAATTATTTATGATTTGATTTCTAGATTTCCGATATATACTACTTCGAAATGCCACAACTTAACATTTTTAATTTGCCGGAATTATTAGAATTGATTCTACATTTTTTAGCAATTGACGAATCCCTCTATACCGCTTTGTTTGTTAACCGCTTTTGGTATAGATGTAGTGCACCACTTATATGGCGGAATATTGAGTTAAAAGGTAATGATTTACAGCATGGACATTATTTTCCAGATGACTATAATTATTGTAAAAAAGATCGAACACAATTGGAAAAGTTTTTAAATATAATATGTGGGGATAAAAAACCAATTTATCGGTCAAGCTTAACTCACCTCAAACTTACGCATTATCATTCACTTTCATATAAAAAAATCAAAGGTATCGTGAATTCATGTCCAAATATAATCCATTTAGATTTAGATTATACCGCAGGTTTTGGCTATAAAGCACTAATTATGGTAGCTAAATCATATCCGAATTTGAAATATCTTAATTTACGGAAGGCTGGATTAATAACCGATGAATCATTATGTGTAATTGCGAAGTTGTGCAATAAATTAGAGTATCTAAATATTTCTAATTGTGTGGAAATTACCAAAAAATCCTTGTTTGAAGTTGCAAGGTCGTGCCAGAATTTGGAAGAATTATACTTTGCCGAAGGAGATGGGATTACCGATAAATCTATAAGTTACATCATAAACCAATGCTCCAAATTACGATGTCTTGATATTGCATATAGTGGTGTTGAAATCGAAGATAGTAGTATGATGATACAAAAACGCCTCAATATAGAGTATCTCGATTTTGCTAATCTTATGGGTCCTCGAAATGATAATCTTATTTTAGCTATTATCAGATCTTCTCCGAATTTAAAACATTTTGATATAAGCGGTAATAATATAGGTGATGATGTTATTGAGGCGGTGGCACACACATGCCATAAATTGGAATATCTTGATCTTAGCAGATGTTATTTCATTACTAATTCATCAATTTGCAATGTTATTCGCTCTTGTCCTAAACTTCAGCATCTCGGTCTTGGTTCATGCAAAATTTCTAAAGCAACTATCAGAGAAATCGCCCATTCATGTCCTAATTTAAAATACCTTGATTTGGAGGGTGTTAAAAATATTAGTAAAAAAGCTATAAAACAACTTAACCTAAATATTCATATCGATAATTTCGACGAAGAAGATGAACCCCCTCCACTTATAAGAGGATTGATTCAACATGACGATTTAAATCCTCCGGATCATTTTATTACTGAATTTAATAATTATCTTAGACAGGTCGGTACGCCTATTCTTCCTCATTTTCACAATCGTGGGTTACAGATAATGGTGCTTCGTAGTAGAGACTAAGTAATTAATTCCGATTTGATTTTTTTCTCGGTCAAAGATATAGTGTATAATAATATAACCAAAATGTTGTTTGTAAATTGCGCAGTTGAAGAAAAACCTCCTATTGAAACATTAATTGATACAGGCGCTAACGCAGATTTAATTACCCAAAAATTTATTAACGAGTTGGGTTTAGTACATCATGTAAATAAAAGCAATAGCCTCGAATTACAAACTCCTGATGGATCATTTTCTATACTAGGAAAGGTTGAACTGCAAACTAGTTTTAATGTTGATGGGAAGCATAAAAGTACCGATCCCGTTGAATTCTTGGTTGTTGGACCAGATTGGCCTGGGCCTGATTTAATGTTAGGAAAACCATGGTTGCAAAAAAATGGCGCAACGATTGATATGTGTAATAACAAACTTTCTATACATGATAATTATGCAATCCCAATTTTCCAAAGCGGGTAATCGACATTCTACTAAAAATATCTATAATATATTTGTCCAATTACACTACGTAGAATACAATTATTATGTGATCACCAGATCTTCTCTTGTTTTTACGAGTAAATAAGTGGTATGTACTGTTGTTGTATAAAAACGATTAAGCTTATTTTTTGACATCGAATGAGGGCCTGTGCGTCGTATGAGATGTGCCAAAGTTTTCGATTTTACCTATCAGATAAATTCACAAACAATTAAGATCGGCAAAGGTAACGGATCGTCCATAGTAGATAAATTTTTAATGAACTGGCCGTGCAATTCGAAAAAACCAATGATTATTGATAACTTTAATAATGTGTACCCACAGCAGATTGATCATCCGCGCTGGAGAAACTCTGGAATGCATATAAAAACAGCTCAAATTCGAATTCGTATAATTTTTCTACTTCATAACTATAACATTCGAATAAATACAATAAAAATTTGTTAAATCAATCAAACCCACGTTAATAAATAAAACGTATTAAATCAATTAATCAAAAAACACGTTAATAAATAAATCAATAAAACGTAGTAAATCGATTAAAAACCACGTTAAAAAATCAAATCATATTAAACATCATTCTTACATTTATCGAATCAAAGGTTTGTTAAGACTCTTGTATCAGATTTAGAGGTGTAGTATTCTTGTAGCGCCATTGGACTAACTGATTTTTACCCATAGATGTCGCCAATCGAATTTTTCAAAGCTCTAGCAGAAATGCCATTAGAGAGTTATTTATTCATCATCCCTGTCTTGATACTTATCGTAATTTTTATCATTGGGGAAAAGTTTTTCGTGTACCTATTCATTACTGTTATATGCTTCGTTCTCTACATCTTTAAACAACGGATCGATACGGATCTTGATTTATTGAAGGAGAAACAAAAAAACAAATCTAAAATAATTGATTAATAAATTTGAAGAAATTGATAATAAAATTGATGAGCTTTATAATAAAATTGAAGAATTTAATAATAAAATAGATGAACTTTCCGAAAAAATTTCTTTGCTCAGTGAAGAGATTCAACAAAGATTCCAGGAAGAAGATACCCTAACTAATTATTCAAGAAATCTTTCAAGTAATAATTCAAGCAATTTTTCAAGCAGTTCTCGAGGTAAGATTACTATATATCTATTACCTTTGATGAGAGACTCATAGTAAATCAAATATTTCCGTATCATATTAGCTTCAAGACGTACTTCGTTTTCAGATCCAGTCTTTCAGAAATTTAAAACCCTTTTCGACGAGACCATGCGAGAGAACGATTATTCTAAAGCCGATATGATTGCTGAAGTTGTAAGCGATCTTCGAAAGGAGAAAGATCAAGGTTATTTCGAACAAAGCGGTGGAAAATTATTATAATCAAACAACGAAATCCGACGCCAGGACTATAGGAGCGATTAAATCTTGGATCGAGCTCAAGACTAAAGGAAAAAACAAATCTACATTTAACGATAATGATAATGTTAATGAAGTTAGTGGCGATGATAGCGATGATGAAAAAAAATATAACAATAATAAATAGTTTTTTATCCGGTAGAGCCAAAGTATAGGGACGTATATTCATGGTCTAGGGGCCGTACGTTCTCTCCCTTGCAACTCTACCGTAAAATTATTTTATTCTTGTATTTCGCTTGATTAATCATTAAATCATAATGATAATAATAAAAAGAATCTGCAACAAGCCGAAATTTTATTATTACTATGTAGATCCTTTCTTTCATCAATGGGGCACGAATTAATTGATTCGAATAAGAATTTGTACTGCGAATATGAATTCGATTTTTTTTAAACGTTTGCATTCGTCTAATTTTCCACAAATATCTGTGGAATTTTATACTATTGTTTCGCATTACAGAGAATTTTAAAAAACATATAAAATTCGTTAAAACGTAATTAGTAATTTCTGTATGACGAAGTTTAAATGCAATTTTCTTGTTCCATGGATTCGTTGAAACAAGGTTTGGCTTTATGTTAAACCATGGAATCTTGAATTGTTCTCATTTGAAATTTTTAGTTGTCATAATTTATTATTGTTTTTTATTGTTTTTTTACTTTTATAATTATTCAATTATTTTCAATGGTCTGCAAAATCATGATTTTATAATTGAATTTCGAGATTTCGAGCTCGAGCCGAGTTTAAGCCAGTGCTTTTTTATGTTCGAACTGACCCGAAATCGAGTATTCAAGCCAATTCGAGCTCGAGCTAAGTATAATCTCAGCTCGTTCGGAGTAATAGTATTATTAGTTGATGAAATAATAACATCATTTGTTGACAAAGGAGTAATTGCACCATTAGTTGGAATAATAATATTAGTTTATGGAGTAATAGTATTAATAGCTAGAGGAGTAATAGCAAGCATCATTATTGATGGAATATTATTCGGAGTAATGGTAGGATTAAAAACTGATTTTTTCAAAGTTTGTCTTTTTGCTCGAGAATTATAAAAATATTTTATAATTTCAAAACTTGCTTGAACATAACTTGATTATATTGATTTCCATGAACATTGGAAACACTTTAGATCTATTTTTTTGCCATTTCATAAATAAATTACGTGGTAATGTTTACGCGAAAAATTTTGCGAGTTAAATAAAATTTTTTTTTAGGCGATGTAATAATGTTGTTGTGGTTGAATTCTTAAATTTTTTTATTATTTAATGCAATTAATATGTATATATCGGAATAAAGGATTTGAATTAGGGCAAGCTTATTCAAAATCATATTGAAAGTGATAATAATTAGTGATGTAAGCTGGCTAAGAATCCGGATAAATTTTTATCAAATAACTTTACTAGACAAATAACATGCTAATACTTTTTATGAATTTATTAAAGATCAATTGTTTATTATCTTTACCAAGTCTATTTCTTTTCTTTGTAAATAGATGAAAAAACTTCTCGGATAGTCCTAAGCTTGCCAGTGTTATTACTATCACTACTATCGTTATTCTTGCTATTTCATGGTCCATTATTACTAGGGTTTCTATTCGAATAAGGTTTATTCGAATTATTTACATTGAAAGTTTATTTGAATAAAACGAATAAAACATTCGAATAGCTGAAAGCGAATAATTCGAATAAGAATTGGTATTACGAATAAAAACTCTGTTAATATTGCTTTATTTTTTATCATGCTACAAATATTTTTTTGAACTCATCTCAATTAAGTATCTATGTCACTGAATTCTGCACTAAAATTCCATGAATGTTAAGAGAAAATTTTTTTTATCATCTTATCTGGCTCACACCACTAATAATAATAATAACTTAAGTGATGAGGACTCTTCAGAAATAGATGAGTTTTAGATGAAAAATCAAGTGGAATTGATGTTGATTTTATTGTGAACAATTGATATTAAAAACCATTACCTAAGTTACATTCATGGGTACACCACACATGTAATTCAATAAAAATATTATGGCCAAACAGTTCCCTACTCAAGTCAGGTAGGTAAATTTACCAAACTTCACTAAATAAAATTTATTAAATATTACCTCACTAAAAGAAAAGAAAAGAAATAAAAAATAATAATAATAATAAATGGTGACAAATATAAAATAAGAGAAAGTTTATTATGCATGGAATTAGTATGAATTCATTTGTTAGAGATAGATTGATTTATTATCATTACGAAAATATAAAATTCGAAGCCAACAACAAGGACAAGGACAGTTGTTGTTTATTAAATAATTGTTAGTTAACGATACGATGATGATGATTATACGATGATACATAAATTAAGAAAATTACAACGTTATTTATAATATGTTAAAAGTTTAATTATCTAGTTCTCTGATCTCCTATATACAACTCCTAATTTGCTCTAATTAAATGTATTCCTTAAACATTATTTGAACCTTCTGTGTAAGAATTGTTTTCAAGTTCTTTTCGTTTAAGAATCTAAGAATTTTCGTGAGTTACAGTGTGTAACGAAAATAATGGCGGTTCATGATACAAAATTATTTTGCATAACAAACAATAAAATGTGTTGTTTATCATGATTCGCATATCTTTACCAGCTTTCTTATCTCTCATTGAAGACATTTATAAAATAAAAAGCTTCATCTACATCTACTTTCTATCTCTAGCATCTAATTAGAACGTGTTACACGAAGATTGAGGCCTACCTTCAAAATGTTTCACGTTATTTACATTACTGGCCTGACAATGCTCATTCGTCAAGGAAAAATACATCAGGAAGCGAATATTCCCTTTCATACCGCCGAACATAATTTCAAAATGTCTAAAGAATGAGTACCATTGAACATAATGGCTGTCTGATCCAAGGTTTTATATAATTTTTTTCAAAAATAATCGGATTTCTTTTATTTTTAATTGACAAAATTTTAGAAAATATAGAAGCATGTAATTTTATATGCAAAATATTCAGAACTTAAGCTACAATCTGATATAAATTTTTGTATAATTATGCGTTAGAATAATTACTAAAAAATTTCACATCAAAATTTTTAAGTCTGAAATTTTGTGAAGGTTTTAAAAAAAATATGTGAATTAGCTTTGCAATATAAATTTTTTTATTTCAAATGAATCTAAACCTATTTAATTATGCATTACAATCACGCAAACCCACATTCACAATATTTGTTGAGATATTCAACATTTTGTCGCCGCCATTATTTTCGTTACCTGCCGAAACTCTGCCGATTGATCTCCAGAGGAGTTTTGGCAAGCACGAAGAGAAAATCAGAAAACTGATCAAGAATTCAAACCAGTCCAATTTGATATTTGTTACTCAATCACTGTAATAAACCAATAAAATGATCACAGTGTGTTACACACTAATTGTTAGAGTTTCGCATTTAGGGATTTCGACAATTAGCAGAGTTTCGGCAGTCATTAAGAGGTTTGGCAAGCAACCTTATTCGTGCGTGCAATAAATCATTTCCGATTTATTATTGATTTTCTGTGATCCATAAATTATACAATATATATAAATATATTATTATGGTTAGCTAAAAACAGTTCTTTTAGGAAAATACAAATAATTTTTAAAAATGTTTTTTTTCAACGAAGTGGCCAATAAGCATTCTCGTGATACTTCTACTGACAAAAAAGTTGATAATAAAAATTCAAAGAGAAGAAAAAAAATTTATGACAAATGTTCAACCTGCAATAGATATAATACTAGTCCAGCATGGTGTCAATCATGTGATCCAAAGCTATTAACTGAAAGATGGACTAGTGGCAATGAAACATTAGATGAGTTGATTAAAATTACACAACTTAAAGCAACTGAGTATAATAATAGTAAGCATCTTCAATGGGTTCCTTATAATCATTTAACAAATATTAAAAAGATAGGTAGATGTGGCTTTGAAACTCTATATGAAGCTACTTGGTTAAATGGCAATAAATATACAAATTATGAAAATAAAAGAACTAGTGAAGATATGGCTGTGGCATTAAAAAAATTAAATGATTCGCAGGATATTTCTGATAAATTTCTTAATAAGGTGAATTATTATATTTTTCTATTTATTTTCTGATTTTTTAAATATTATTAATATTATTCTGAATTCAATATATTTTTTTTATATAGTTCAGAGATTATATTACATTTTATGGTGAATATTTTATAAATAAAATTTATGGATTAACACAAGATCCAGCTACAAAGGAATATATCTTTGTAATTAAATACATAGAATATGGGAGTCTTCAAGATTATGATGATGATAAAAACATTAGAAATGAATTTTATGGTGAATGTCCAACATGCAAGAGATATAATACTACATGGGAATGGTGTCAATCATGTGACCCAAAACTATTAACTGAGGGATGGACTAGTGGTAATGAAACATTAGATGAGTTGATTAAAAGTACACAACTTAAAGCAACCAAGTATGATAATAGTAAGCATCTTCAATGGATTCCTTATAGTGATTTAACAAATATTGAAAAGATAGGTGAAGGTAATTTTGCAACTATATACAAAGCCAATTGGTTAAATGGTTATAAATATGTAAATGATAATAATGAAAAAATTATTGAAGATATGCCTGTGGCATTAAAAAAATTACATGATTCACAGAATATTTCTGATGAATTTCTTAATGAGGTAGATTGTTTTATTAATATTAATTTCAGATTTTTTAAAACATTATTGTTATTATTATTAAATATTTATTTGTTTTTTTTAGTTTAAAAAATATATGAAGTTTCAATATATAAATTTTTATGGATTAATGCAAGATCCAATTACAAAAGAATATATATTTGTATTAAGTGATGAATATTCAAATGAAAGGGATAAAAAGTATGGTGAATGTCCAACATGCAAGAGATACAATACTAATTATTTATGGTGTCAATCATGTGACCCAAACCTATTAACTGAAGGATGGACTAGTGGCAATGAAACATTAGATGAGTTGATTAAAGGTACACAATTTAAAGCAACTGGGTATGATAATAAATATTATCTTCAATGGATTCCTTATAATGATCTAACAAATATTAAAAAGATAGGTGAAGGTGGTTTTGCAACTTGGTTAAATGGTCGGAAATATACTTATGATAGAAAAAGATATAATTATGATATAACTGTGGAATTAAAAAAATTACATGGCTCACAGAGTATTTCTGATGAATTTCTTAATGAAGTAAATTATTTTATTAATATTAATTTCAGATTTTTAAATATTATTGATTATTATTGTTGTAATTAAATATTCTATTTGTTATTTTAGCTCAAAAATTATACGAAACTTTATGGTGAAATTCATATTTGTGGATTGACACAAGATCCAATTACAAAAGAATATATTGTTGTAATGTGTTATATGGAAGATGACTATTCAACAGAAAGAGATGAAGAATATGGGGAATGTCCAACTTGCAATAGGTATAATACTAGTCTGGCATGGTGTCAATTGTGTGATCCAAAACTATTAACTAAAGGATGGACTAGTGGGAATGAAACATTAGATGAGTTGATTAAATGTACACAACTTAAAGCAACTGAGTATGATAATGTTTGTTATCTTCAATGGATTCCTCACAATGATTTAACAAATATTGAAAAGATTGGTAAAGGTGGTTTCTCAACTGTATACAAAGCTATTTGGTTAAATGGTAATAAATATGCTGATGGAAATAAAAGAGCTAATAAAGATATGATTGTGGCATTAAAGAAATTACATGGTTCACAAAATATTTCTGATGAATTTCTTAATGAGGTAAATTATTTTATTAATATTATTTCAGATTTTTTAAAGACTATTGATTATTATTAAATATTTTATCTATTATTTAGTTTAAAAATTATACAAAGTTTCATGATAAAGCAGAAGTAATTCATATTTATGGATTAACACAAGACCCAATTACAAAAGAATATATAATTGTAATGGAATATATGAAAGATGGAACTCTTCAAAATTATTTAACAAAAGACTTTAAAAATTTAAAATGGAACAACAAAATTTATATTCTTTATAAAATTATTGCTGGGTTAAAAGATATTCATAAAGAAAAAATTATTCATCGTGATCTTCATAGTAGTAATATTCTTCAATTATATGACACTTCATTTATTACAGACTTAGGATTATCATGCCTAGTTAATCAGTCATCTTCACCAAACGAAAATGGTATATTTGGAGTAATTCCATACGTTGCACCAGAAGCTTTAAGAGAGAAACCACATACAACAGCATCAGATATATACAGTTTTGGAGTTCTGATGTCTGTAGTATCAACTGGCCAACAACCTTTTAATAATTTGGCACATGATAAACATCTTGCAATAGAAGTATGTAATGGTGTAAGACCTGGATTCTCAAACAACACACCAAAATTCTATATTGAACTAGCATCTAGATGCATGGATGCTAACCCAGATAAACGTCCAACTGCTAATGAAATTTATAAGATTATTAAAATTTGGTATGATTCATCTAATGTAATAAGCAATCTTGGTTATTCAAAAGAACAACAGCAGGAATTAAAATCAATTAGAAAAGTGTTTGATGAAATGGATGAAATAAAATTTGATCCTTCAACAATTACTACAGCAATTCATCCAAATGCTGTTTATACTAGCAGAACATTAAATTTTACAAACCTTCCCCAACCTGTAAATTCCAATAAAGTGACAATTATTGGTAACAATAATGGTAATTATTAACATTCAATCATTGATTATCTTCATTTTTATTAATTTTAAAATTTATATTTATTAATACTATTCTTATGGTTTTTATAGATTCTAAACAAATTGAATTAATTACTTTTGTAGATTCTACACAAATTGAATTAGCCATACCAGATGAATTACCTGAATAAGTTAAATCTTGTCTTTTATTGTTTTATTTTATCTTGAGAAATGAAATTATAGATAATTAATTATTAATGATATTATATAAAGGTAATAACTTCTCACAATTATCACATCTTTGGAATTTTATTTTATTTGGAAAATTATATGTCAAATATGCACATTCAATAATTTTGTATGATCTTTGGGCTACTGTATATTTAAAAATATAAAATTCCGCTTATTTTATTTATTTTTTTGAGATGAAATATTAATATATGTAAATAAGGTATAATACAATTGATTTTATTTATTATATATATATATTTAGTATAAATGTAACTGTCTGTATCAAATAACAAACATCATTTTCAAAAGCTTTCCATGAGACTGATTGCAGTTTTGTAGAATCGAACAATGCCACTCCTGATCTGGAAGCTTTAATATTTCCAGAACGGGAAGGAGCTTTATGCATTAGTGTTGGTCGTATTTGCTGTACTTGACGCTTGAGAAAAGAAAAAAATTTCAAAGTCAGAACTGCATACTGGCCACCAAAAACATGAGCCGTGCATGTAGAACAATGGTAGTGGAAGAATTCTTAGTAGCCAAGTCTCTATTTGGCTCCCTTTTTTTGTGCATGTGTGAGCGTATAATGTGTGCTGTGTATGCTGTACATGTTGTTTGCTGTATGTGTGTATGTGTGTGTAGTGCTTCTTGATTGTATGGAAGGTTCCTCAAAAATCACTTTCAAAATCCCAAAAATAATACACATGCAACCTCAGAGCCACACCACCCTCCTATGGAACAAGTCAGTTTAACCTTATGTACGCGAGGAATAAGAGAACGATTACAATATTTGAGCCCAAGTAATACACTTCAGCATCTATATACAAGTTTCCATCCAATAATCAAACGTTGCATATCAAGTTGCCTACTGTTTCCAAATTGTCTAAGAATGTGCAAATTTCTAAAAGAGAGAGATTTTCAATAGTTGTGTTGCCTTTCACACCTCTGACATTTCTTATAATTATTATTAACATTATTAACAATTACGAAAGCAAACATATAAAACACTTGTTGCACTAAATAATTGGTATATATAAACAGTCAACACATGCATGTGTCCCGAAATTTAAATTACGGCCGAACCTCGATAAGCTGAACCACTATAAACTGATTTTCACTTTATCTTGTTAAGCCTAATTTTAATATAATTTGATAATTGAACTTAAAATTTGGTGTTGATGATTGTAAACCAATTTTAAAATTCGCCTTATAATGATAACATTCTGTTTATAATTATCTTTAAAGTAAATCTACAAACATGGATTAATTAAAAAAAGAAGTAATTTATTTTGACTATTGTCATATTTATAAAGGAATGAAAGCCTTTTTTCTAAGCTTCAATCATGGATTTGTCAATAATAAAGGCGTTCTTATCTAATGAAATTATTAAAACATTTTCAAGAGGCACACACACCTACTAGAACGACATATGATTGCTCAGGAGAAAATATTTGTGAGTTAAAGCAATCAAAGTATTAAATCTTGTATTCAATGAAAAGGCATCCTGGAATAGGAATTGAGTCCTTGAACATATGACCTGTTCAAATAGAAAATTTTGACAACTCTGTGTACTGCCATTCCAGAATTCACACAAAAACGAAAAAGTCACATTTTTACGATCTGTAAACAATATTAATAAATAAATTGTTGAAAGATGTGGCCTTTGCAATCCAATAAAAAAGATATTATAGTATGTTTTCTGTTGGTTCTTAAGTATATAAATTGTTAATTATTTTTTATAAAAGCAAAAAGTCAGTGAATCTTTGAATTTCTTGCTAGAAATACGATTTGCGGCAGCGACTTTGTCATTGATGTTACTTGTTATTTATTGTTTTAAAGATTTTATTCAAGTAAAGCTTATTATTCAAGTTACTTTGAATGGTTAGTTGTTTGTATAGCACTATTACAATACGAAAACTTATGGCCTTCGAAAAGTTGGATTAATTAACTAGACACAAAAATTTTTTTTTTCAATATTATTATTATTGAATTTTTGGTTCGGTATTCATATAAAATTTTTTTTTGGCTGCTTATCGTTTAAAATAGAAATCAGTACGTACTAGTAAAGAATAAATTAAAAGAAAGAGATTTGATCCTTGACTAACGTTATACACTTATACTAATAATACTTCATTTTTACGATTAATTTTTGCGAACTGCAATAATCAAACCATCAAGTACTAGAGGTAGGTTGTACCAACGAATAATATTTATTGAATATTTGACTATTTTTTCATTAATTAATTGAGCGAATATAATAAATATTCAGTGAATAACTGATAATCGATCATCTGTTCATTTCTAATTAAATTAAATATTTCACTTTCCATTTCATTTAATACGGAAGAAGAGCCTTCAGTCACCTATGACGGGAGAAATTAATAATATAACAATGAGTCTTCTTCTGCTTATATTTCGAAAAAAAGAAAGTGGATAGTGGTTCTAAGAAGCCATATTGGATCTCAAAAAACTTGCCAAGAAACTACATAGAAAAGACCATCTAAACAATAAAAATGTCAGTATTAATTTACCACGTCGTTTTGGCATTAACAGCAATAATAGCGAGTTAAATGACAACAAAGATGATGAAAGGAAATAAATTGTCCAAAAAGATAGGTATAGTCAAATAACATAAAAAACTTAACATCTAGTCAAATTAAGAACAAAAGAAAAGGTCTTTTGAAGGAATTCATTTTTGAAATTTTTATTGATTTTATTTTTTAATTTATTATTATTTTATTATTGGATTTTAGAAATGGCCACAAAAAAACAATAAGGCTCATAACGATGAATAAACAACAGAATCATATATTCACTCAAGTTCTTTAAATGACAAATATTTTAATACTCAAAATGTACTGTATAAATTAAGGGTAGAGTATGTATGTAACTCTATGATACAGTGACATCGAAAATAGACGGGAGGGAGTTACATGATTTAATTTCTCCATTCATGTTATAACTAATATATTATATCAAAATTTAAAGTGGCATTAATTTTATCTTTTATGTTAGCCGTTAGTAAAATACATGTACAGTCAAACCTCGCCACGGCAGACCTTGCCATGGCGGATTTTTTGTTTACAATGGATTTAAATATAGTCCCCTTTTTTATTAATTATAATTGAAAACAGAATTTTATTAATAAATTATGTCATAGCGATAACGAATTTTTGACCACACGACTACTAATAGACAAGAATCTAACCCTACACATAAAGGTAAATATTTTATAAGAAAGTCTCCTACCTAGTTAGCTGGCTAATAATCTGCACAAATAATTTCTAAATTTGGTAATAGATTTCTGCATTACCTTCTTGTTATAGAAATAAAATTGCCAATTTAGGTAGTAAATGGCTTAGCTGGCTAAAGATTTTTAAACATCCAATAAAAATCGGTTTTCCTAAAAAGGATATTCAACAAGATTTTGAAAAAATCTAGTATTATCCCAAGTAAAACTATCAATTGACGATTGGATTTTTAATTTAGTTGTGCAAAGGCCTGAGGTAAGCCAGTTTAAAATTTTCGGTTAATTAAAAGGCATTTTGAAACATTAATAATAATTAACAAAGGTTCAGAAGTTGTCTCATGTATCACGAATTAAATTATAACAGTGTGAGCGCATCTAGTCTGAGCCGAAGAACATCTGCAGTAATATTGTGACATCACTAATCATAAGTCTTTAATTGTCCATAACTTTATTGATTATCTTGTGAAATGTTGAAATTAAATTTTTGCAAGAATTCTATAGTGCAAGCACCGAACTTTTGAAAAATTTAAACTTAGAAGTTTAAATTGATGTTTTCAATTTTTTGATGGTAGTGTTGATGATGATAAATTTATGTGTGTAATATAATAGACGAAAATCATTGTTAATTTTCTTTTAAATTGGACCCGAGTTGATTTAAGGGCGGTCAGCTGCTTCTCTACTTCAGAATCATAGTGCTGCGGCTGCATTAGCATTTTTAAAAATTTAAATAATAGCAAATTGTTATTTAAATATATTAGTTTTTTGCCTAATCTTCTTTTTCACATGCTTATTCTCCAAAACTACAGCTATCATTTTCAGACAAATATAAATTGTGATTGAATTCATGAGATAAGTATCAAAACAAGTTTGTGTGCAGGATAAGATGTACGATGGACGATTTTAGTTCCAAAAGGGAAAGCATCAGTCATAAAACTAGTTTATTTATGTCATGTGGCCTGCCACACTTGAATACAAAAAAATTATTTGGCAAAACTTTTAAGGCCATTAAATATATATTTTCATTATTGTGATAGTAGCATTTGATTTAAATGGAATGGATTCAACAATTTTGGAAAAGTATTTCAATGAAAATGAAAGATTATTAAACACAGAAGATTTTTATGATGTAAAGATATATCTTGGTGCAGAACCAAACACTAAAGAAGTTCATGCACATGCATCCATCTTATCTGCCCATTGTTCATTCTTTGGAAATGCATTAAATGATGCAACAAAAGAAAATGGTTATTATATTGTTAAAGAAGCTAATATCAGTGAAAAATGTTTCAAGCCTATTCTCAAGTAAGTTTAAATAAATTTATTATTTATTTTAATTATTATTGTATTGTATATGTAATGATAATCTGTTTAATAATTTATTTATTGCTGAAAGATTTTTATACACATGTAAAATTGAATTTGAAGATTATTCTGGAGCTGAAGTATTAGAACTAATAATTGTTGCAGAAAAACTTGGTATTGAGACACTTTATGAATATATGATGAAATATTTTACCAAAAATCATGAAGATTATATTAAAAAAAACCCAGTTAAAACCTTACAATTGATTTATGCCAATGAAAAATTTAATGAATTGAAGAATATCTGCTTGGAAAAGTTTTGCAATTATAGTGAAAAATTTTTTGAATCAAGTGAATTTGAATTGTTGGAAAAACCAATTCTATTGGAAATTCTCAAAAGGGATGATTTTTCCATTAATGAGATGATTATTTGGGAAAATGTTCTTAAATGGGGATTGGCAAAACATCCAGAAATCAATAATATAAATGTTGAAGATTGGTCATTACAAAATTTTGCTGATTTAGGCAACACATTAAAAGATTTTCTTTCTTTAATAAGATTTCAGGATATTTCAAAAGAGGATTTTTTTGATAAAATTGAACCATATCAAATGCTTTTTCCTAAGACTTTATGGAAACCCCTTTTACAACTTTATTTGATTCCTGATAGACTACAAACATTAAATTTATTACCATCAAGGAATCCAAATTCAACACTTGAATCATTGACAATCAATCAAAATCTTACTTTGCTTTTTGCTAGTTGGATTGATAGCAAAAACCCACAATATAGTTCATTCAGGGAAGTTAAATACAAATTTAAACTTATATATCGTAGCAGTAGAGATGGTTTAAGTATAGCTGCTTTTCATCAAAAATGTGATAATATCAACAAAACTCTTGTAGTTGGCAAAATACAAAATTCAGATCAATTAGTAGGAGGATATAACCCACTTGATTGGAATTTAAATAATGGAGTTGACATATATAAAAATACAACTGAAAGTTTTATTTTTAATATTGGTAATAGAAATGATATTAATTCTGCGCGGTTTAGTTATGTAATTAATAATCAAGATAAAGCAATTTATTGTCATTCTGGAAATTTAGCTATTTTTGGTAGTGGTTGTGATCTTATTTTCAGGCCAGGAGGTGATATCAATAGTTATTATATTTATAATCCAACTTCTTATAATAACATCAATATAGTAGACGGTAGTAGATATGATGAATTAGAAGTGTTTCAAATAATTGATAAAAAATAAAATTACATATTTGTTTTATTATTTTAGCTAATATGGATAAGTTTTTAATTATTATATTTAAAGACTATATATTTATTTATGATATTTTTTTTATTTATGTTGTGCGTGTGAAGATGAAATATATGTGAATTTGCAATATGTGAAATTCAAATTTGCCAATCATAATATCCAAACACCCACCTCAAAATTTTAATTATAAATTTCAATTTCACACATTTATTTTCTGTGACGCTTCTATATATATATATATATAAATATAAAGGAAAATTTGGCCTTGAGGGTCAGATTACTTTCGGTTTTATTAAAAGCTTGCCTTAAAATTTTTCTTGAAGGTACATATAAATTTCAACTTTGGTGGTTGCTACACAACAAGGTAATAGACGCAAGGCAAGCTCACTATTAATACTTATAATATCAAAATCTGGATAGATATATGCATATCATGGGCGATGAAGATATTATTATCATAAATAGAAGACATAAGATACAAAAGCGGTATTTAATTGTGTAGCGAATAATCTCGATTCAAATATTCTAAAATATAGGTGGAAATTATCTGGTGTAATCCGTGCGTAGCATTAGCTTTTTTTCAAATGTATGAATTCATCGGATTTATGAAATTTTTGTTAATCTTCCATAAGATGTCTAGGTGAAGTCACAGTAGAACTTTTTTCAGCACACCTTTGTAATCTAGGAAAGAGCGCTTGAAATAAATTACAATAGTGATATTCTATAAAATAGAAAACGAGCATTAACAATCTTGTAGATAAAACAAAATTTTTAATGATTACTCGATGAAACGTGCCCGTAGTATCCACGAAACCAGACACATCATCACCACTTGTCTGCCATATTGGGATTTCAACCTCACGCATCTGACAATGTCTGTGTATGTCTGAATCTATATTTAAGCGCAGCATATTTCCTATAACATTTTAATGCGATGTTAATGATCATCAAACCAAAATTCAATTCTAAAGATATCACAAAGAGGAGGATGGAATCATACCAGAAACTTGTATTCCAATAATACCAAAACTCGTTTCAATCTGATTCACACCCCTTGCGAGACCAGGCTATCCAAACATTCATTTCTTGCCACAACTTCACGCGATAAATTTCCTTTTTTTTTACTCATCACAAAACAAACAGGAGCATTCAGAATACATTAGCTCATAAATTTTTCATCACGACTCACCATGAATATAATATCTGGACATTTTCCAGTATCTCCCTTTTGGTCTTTACTAGCTGTATTTTGATCTTCTGCACTGAATAATAAACACGTTAGCGAGTGATCATTTTTAATAAAGCTAAATACTATAATTTACGTGCTGACGAAGCCAAATTTTCCAACTGGGAGGTTTTTTAGTGTGGCCCGAATTATAGGAACTATTATATCAGTTACATAAGTCCCCTAATTCAATGTTTTAGCAAATTCAAATCTAAAAGCTGAGTTTTTTCCAGACTTCATCTCTATAATCATATGTTATAATTCCAGTGGTACGTCATCCGTGATATAAAATACTCACAGTATCCTCTTTGTAGTTTTACAAGTTCCTCATCAGACTCTTTTCCAGCTATTGTCGTGTGATAATTTATTGAGCAATTCCTCAACTGAATCGTCACTGAAATTTGCAACAAAGTCCCAACACGCCCCTTTAGGTATGTCTGGAAGAGTCGCTGACATTTGCTCTAATAAAATATTATAGATTAGCATACCATTCAAATGGATCGTCAGAAATAACATTTCAATCTTCTCACCATAAACTGATCACTCGACTAGCGAATAGATCTCTCTCTATAATAAATTTGAAGCTTTAATAATCCCTTCTATATTGATGCGCAATTCCTGTGCAAGGGGCGTTGTGCTTTTCTGGATGATAAAATGATTTAAACGCTCTCTTTCCATGTATTCCAAGATCTAAATAATAACAAAGAAAATGAACGTATTTGCGCGATTAACCAAATTCGATTAATTACCTCGTGTAAATTCATGCATTGAATGAAATTCTAATAATTATTTTTTTATTGCACAGCCTCATAATGTTGTACAACATCATGTTAAAAGGTATCTATCTTCCTTGCTCTTTTTCAGATTTCAGAAGCTGTTTTTTGTACCACTACAAATTGGGTCCTGTCCATTATGGACAGGTACTCTATATGGCATAGGGATGGCCCCGTATAACACAACAAAGGAATCGCGTGATTCAAATTCAGGTTTAAACCAGTTCCTGCTTACTAATTTATAAAAAATGACACTATCAATGAGATAATTGCTTCATATTCATATTTTTTCTACACAATAATGAATTACCGAGAAAAGGGCAATAAAGCATTTATTGATGGAGAATTCGAGACCGCACGACAAGAGTATACCAAAGGAATCGAAGTTGCACCTGAAGACCCACGATTATGGTCAAACCGTGCGCAAACCTTTATTAAACTAGGGTATCCTGAACTTGCGATGGTTGATGCCGTTAATGCCCGCTCTCTCATTGAACCAAAGATCACTAGTGGTAAATATAGTGATGCAGATCTGGCGTTGTTTTGTAAAAGTGGATGGAGAGAAGCGGGGGCATTGGCCAAGTGCGATGGATTTGTGTTAGCAGGAAGAGCGTTAGATAGGATATTTCAAATTGTTGTTAATAAACGACCAGTGGCAGGTGTTGATTGGAATACATGGGAACGTGAAAGGGATAACTATTATGAAAAACATTACCAACATGTGGTGGCTCTTAGTAAGGTAGGCTCGGATCGGCACGCGATGGTCGAACAAGCTGGAAAAATGTGCAAGTTTCCAAATCGTGGAGCTTACCCGTGGGACATTCGTAGTCGAGAGCGTTGCACCTCAGAGAGTCTCGCTTCTATCCAGAAACTTTTGGAAAAGATCTCCGGAAAGAGCATCAAAGTGTCATTAGTTAGCTTTCCTAATGCTTCTCAAGCACACGAATTCGGCATAGTAGCAACAAAGGATATAAAAAAAGGAACTATCTTGCTTGAAGAAAAACCGCTTATTTCAGTTCACGCTCCTGGTCAACAGCGATGTGATTTTTGCAACAAACAAGCCGGTTCGAAAAGGTTCTTATGTCCGAAAGCAAATTGTTCCGAAATCTTTTGTAATAATGATTGTTTCGACAATGCTTGGGAATTATACCATCGTGCTATCTGTGGAAAAAATCTTGATTTGCTGTATGAAATAGTGAAAAAAGAATCACCATTCTCTGGTTCTTCTCTCCTAATTGTTCTCAAAATCTTTGCCATTGCCAAACAACGAGATATTTGTCCCTTAGATATTGAAGAGATGAAGCATCTTTTCCCCTTCCAACATTCGACTGCATGGTTCCAGCACGGTCCTATGGCCATCGATTTCTACTTTGAATTAATGAAATTATTGGAAATTCACACTTTCGACTTACGATACGAACCATGGATCTATCTAACAATTTATAGAAAGACTAAACCCAATTCTTCTTTTTTTAATCCTTTGACATCAACTGGACAATTTTACCCAATAATATCTCTTTTCAATCATCATTGTGATCCAAATGCCGGAATTTCTGACGATGTAACTAAATCAATTAAAGGTGGAAAACCATTTTCGTTGGGTGTGACTTTGTCAACACGAGCTCAAGCAACTCGTAATATAAAAAATGGAGATCAAATATTTATTAATTACACGTTAGGGCATGACCTTAGTATCTTGTCAAAAGTCGGTAACACTGTAAGAGCATCCGGCAGTACTAAACATACTCGTCAACTTCTCGAGACTAGTTATGGGTTCCATTGCAGGTGTTCTGTATGCGACTCTTTATCTAATTGAAATCGATATTTACGTTACAATAGTATTATTTTAATCTTGTTTATTATTTTATATGTATATTTTTGCATTTTTATCCATTAAAGATATGGTATATGAATTTTAATTATAATAATGCTCGGTCAACTATACCAGTTAGAAATTCATGCATGATTTATTTATGTGACGATCTAATTGTTGCTATAAAACCTAATTCAATTAACCAACTCGTGGTGCCTATTGATTACACCCACTTGGCCTACCGATATCTGGAAACGAATGGAATGAGTGGACAGCAGCGTGCTTGGTCTGATTTCTCACATGGTGCATACCAAAGTCAAATGCAACAGTATGTGTTCACCTACCTGATCCACTTTAGAAATCGATTTTATGGAGCATTTTACTATTACGTGTTACAGATATAGCATGCTTATGTGATAAAGCAATTTTATTAGTTGAGAGATTGTATGTCATAATAAGTATAAGTTACTAGACATCTGAATTTGAATTAAGAAGGTGCTTTTTTTCATAATTTTTATGAAGTGTCTAATATCTTAAGTCGTACAAGTGACACCAGTTGCTAAAACATATCCTCCGGGATATTTGCCAGCATCTCGTATATGTTATCTAGGAATGTGATTAAAATAAGTCCTAAGAAAAAATTCACCCTAGTAAAATTTAGGACAAACCCAAACTATGGTTCTACAAGCTATGTGATTTATGGGCAGCAAACAGGTATGTACCATAACTCCATTATTTCAATCTGGCAATTCTAACGGCAAGCATAGAAAAAACTCTGATGCAATTTCAATAAAATCTAAAGCCCCATTCCTACAGTAAACTTTCAATCACAATGTAACACTCGAATATTGGAGGTCAGTTTAATCTTTTTTTTGGATACCTGTAAATTTCTGAAAACCAAAAATTAAATATTAAATAAAGTGATTAAATAAATATTAACACCACCATTTGTTTTTGAAGTGTTTCAAAGGTAAAGTAACATGGCCAGGAGAATCTCCTTCCTCTTTTTCGTAGGGTTTTGACAGTATGTTTTTGTAATTTAATGGACTTAAACAACAACAATGTAATGAAGAATTTTTAATAAAAAAAGCCTTAAGGCTTTGAAGTTAGTCAACATTTCAAATTTACCAATATATTCAACATAATTTCAGTTGCCATCAATTTACATTTGCTATTTTTGCTGACAAAAAGACGTCTTCCATCTCTCTCCTAAAAGAATTGATCATAATAAAGAAAATTATTTTTTATATTGGTAAAAAAATTTATTACAGTGTGTAACAAAAAAAACCGGAAATCTTTTATTTATTTGTTTTCAATAATGGTTGAATGAAAATAGATAAAAA
>CAUDNR010001447.1:52200-65848 GCA_958430865.1 Entrophospora sp. SA101 | reverse complement strand
GTTTTTTAAAATCCAATGTGTGGAACACATAATATTTCAAAAATTTTAACTTTTGAGTATAGATGATCCGCACTGTAGATAAATAGACTCCTTTTTAAAGCTGAATTGAATGGTGGTGGGTTTTTTAAAATCCAATGTGTGGAACACATAATATTTCAAAAATTTTAACTTTTGAGTATAGATGATCCGCACTGTAGATAAATAGACTCCTTTTTAAAGCTGAATTGAATGGTGGTGGGTTTTTTAAAATCCAATGTGTGGAACACATAATATTTCAAAAATTTTAACTTTTGAGTATAGATGATCCGCACTGTAATGTTTGGAGGGGAAGTTAGTTTTTTGGGAAACGAGGACATTTATTTATTTATTTATTTTTAATAGTTGTTAGTTTATATATAATTTTTTTAATTTGTTATGCTATTTGAAATAACGCAAAAAAAAAAATTTAAATAAAAATAAAAAATAAAGAACAATATTTTTAAGTTGAATGTCGCAATGAGTGAGTAGCATATATAAAGACACATCAAATTTCTTTGTTTTATTTATGGGTTGAATTGGTGGTGTTAGCCAGCCAAGAATTTAAATAAGTCCTAGTTGATGAGAAAACTTTTCAGATGGTACTAAGCTTGCCAGTATTATTATTATTGCCATTATTTGCTATTTTTATTATATTTTGACATTATTACTATTTGATGGTTCAAATAAGTTTTATTCGAATTACATTGAAAGTTTATTCAAATAAATGAATGAAATGAATGAAACGAATAAAAATCAACGAATATAATAATAATAATAATTATTCAGAGTGAATGTCATTCAAATTCATAAAACCAAGTGTTGATTCATTTTCACTTTGATTGCTATATTTCTCAGAATTTCTGGCATCATTGAATCACTTGAATCACTTGATTCACTGATGGCTAATCCTCATATTTGTCATAATGTCATTGCTATTATCTACTCCCTTTATAAAATAAAATAAAATATACCATTTTTAATTAATTTATAAGATACAAACTTGTATAAAAAATAATAAACATACTTTGAACTTTTGCATCCTCATAACAACATGCTTGTCTTTCATATCTGTTCCATATTTAGGATCTAGAAGTAAAGTTACAACTGTCATTGCAAAATTAGGATGAGATCTGAGATGGAATACCAGCTGGCCATATTTTTGATATAATTTCAGCAATATATGTATTATTGTTATTATTTTCCATTGTTTTAAACAAGTTTTTTCTACACCATTTAGTTTTTGAGGAAGTTTTCCATTCTTTTAATTCTTTTATTGAAGATTGTGAGTTTATATAATCTAATTTATTTTTTCCAAATATAGTAAACATAGCATTTTTTTATTCATTGTACAAGAGATCCATGAGCTGTTCTCATTGCAGTTTATCCCTATAAACACATATTAATATATCAATATACAGTCTACTCTCTCTATAACGAACTTCCCTTTTGTCCCCGTTTCAATTTTTTATAATTAATTTCTCTCTCTATAACGACCAAAAGCAGAGAAATTACATATAGGGACAGAGGGTTCGTTATAGAGAGAGTGAACTGTATTTGGAGTTTTGATTGTGATTTTTTCTCAAAATTGTCTCTGAGGCGCAGTAAGTTGAGGGACTAGGTGCCTTGCATAAAATTCAAACTCTGGTAACAACAATTTACAAGCTTCAAATTAAAGATACATGTTATTGAGCTATTATTAAATAAGAATATGGAGAGCTTTTTTTTATTTTCATATTAACTAAGGCAAAAACTAAAAAAAGAAAAAAAAGGGCTCATATTCCTATTTAATAACGTGTTTCTTAACTTTTTTCCAACTTACAGAACAACATCAACTTCTCCTTTTTCTCCCGATTATCATCATTATTATTAAGAATAAAGTGGTTTTTGTTATTATTGTTGTATTGACAATAATCTTCGTGTTTGAAAATTCTTTATTAAAAGAAGATGGAATTTCTTTTCGAAGCATTTTCAATTTCCTTATTATCGCAAATAACTTTGATTTGTCTTTGAACATGCTAAAGGAATCTAACAAAGTAAAAAATAAGAATTTAAGAAATAAATTCATTTTTCCCTAAAAATTACATTTTATAATCAGTGTATTATTTTAATTAATTTTGGCTGACAATCAATGAAAAATTCAAAAAAAAATTTTTTAATTATTTAATTTTTCTTAATATGATTGATATAAATGTTGAAGATAATGAAATGCAAGATGTTGAAATTAAAGGCACATCATCCCAACCTATTAATTCACATGAAGAAAAGTTTAAGAAACCCATTTCAAAGAATTCTTCAATTTATAAACCACCAACAAATGAAGAAATTCAAGGGATAAAAGAAACTGCAGACTTGTATCAATCAAATATTTTTAAATTACAAGTAATGTGGAGTACATTTTATTTGATATAATATGAAATTTTTCTAACAACTAACTATTTTCTAAAATAAAAGATTGATGAACTTTTATCAGAAATTAATATTGATTATAATGACAAGAAGATAGTTAAATTAGAAAAGGCATTAATGATGTTGAAACAGATTTATGGAAACATCAATGATATAGAGGATCTTTCGGTAACATTCTTATATATACATAATATATTTTTATTAAATACTATACAGATTGTCAAAATTATCTTTGATATTTATTTGTGAGTGTAGATCAAAGAAGTAAAAGATTATATGTTAAATAATCATAACATTGTGATTCCATTTCCTGATCCACAACCTTCTGAAGATATCCAATATAAGTTTGGATTTAAGAAACCAACTGCTTTTTATTTAGTTGGTAGTTATGCATTGAAAAATTTAGCAATAGGTAGAAACAGGCTAAATGTAGATTTTGCTGTAGTAATGCCCAAGGTAATTTAAAACCTCTTATTGAATTTAATTATTCAAATAACATTTATTCATATGTTCAAGTCTAATTTTTTTTCTGATTGTCAAGTCTATATTTCAAGAAAAAGATTATATGAATTATCGTTATTTTTACAAACGAGCTTATTATCTTTCTGTTTTAGCTTCAGCATTAAAAAAGAATAGTTTGGATTTTAATGTTAAAATGGAATTTGATACACTTGATGGTGATAGAAGACGTCCTATTTTGAAATTAAAAGCAGTTAAAGGTATCAATTGATCTGTAGAATTATTTAAAAAAATTTTAATAATTGACTTTGTTATTATTATACCTTAAATCTTAGATCATTCAGAAACAGATTTTTCAAAACTTAATTGTGTGGTTCGTGTTCTACCATGTATCCCTATGGATTTATTTCCTTTTCAACGTTTATCACCTATACGAAACAATATTAGATTTCATAATGATCAAAAAAACAAGAATGAAAAACTGCAATCACAGAAATCACAGACTTTACCATCAACACCACAATATAATTCAGCTATTTTAAAAGATATGTATTATGTACCACATTTAAATTTTTTGTATAAACAAGTTAAATCATGTGAAGCATTTGTTGATGCTTGTAAACTTGGTAAGGTTTGGCTTCAACAAAGAGGATTTGGAACAGATGATGATGGTTCTAATGGATTTAATGGGTTTATTTGGACCATGCTAATGGCATATTTGTTGACATATGGTGGAGGTCCTAATGGTGGTAAAAGGTTATCTAATGGTTACAGTTCTTATCAATTATTCAAAGGTACTATGGATTTTTTAGCAAGTCATGATTTTATTAAAAATCCTGTATTTATGAATACTTCTGAGAAGCATGAAGAGGTAAAGTATTTATGCATATCATATTTATTTTACATAAATAAAATATAATTAATTAGGTTTATATGATATATATAGTTTTCTTCAAAAGAATTTTCTGAAAATTTTGATGTTGTATTTGTTGATTTATTTGGAAGATTGAATCTTCTCAGTAGAATGTCAAAGGCTTCTTTAAATCATGTAATTTATTTTGATGATGATCAATTATTCTTATTTTTATATGTATGCTATGTATGTTATTAATGTCTAAATTATATTAATAGATACAATATGAAGCTAAATTGGCAATGAGGTATTTAAATGATACAAAGATTGATAGATTTGAACCACTATTTTTAAGAAAAGTTGATGATGTAAAATTGGGATATGATAATTTTGCAATGTTAGTTTTTTCTCACCTTTTTTAAAAATTGTTTTCTGGTTAAAAAAATTTTGCTTTAACACAATTATCAAGTTTTGCTAATAAAAGATTATCATTTTATAATAAATAGGATTAATGACGTTCCAAAAACATATGATTTGTACACTGATTCAGCTAAATTGGATTATCCAGATAGGTTTGTGCATTTTGCAAAAGTATTACCAAATTTACTTGGTGAAGGACTTTCAGATCGTGTAAATTTAATTGCAATAAATTATACAAAATTACCATCTTGGGATATTTCAGAACAGCCAAAATCATTTCTATTTTCAAAAGCTGCTAAATTATTTATTGGGTTAATTTTTAACCTTGATCAATCAAATCGTTTAGTTGATTATGGACCATCACCAGAGGATATAGGAGCAGCAGCAAAATTTAAAAAATTATGGGGTAAAAAAGCTGAAATTCGACGCTTTAAGAATGGCAGTATTTTAGAATGTGTAGTTTGGGAACCAAAAGGAGGAATTGAATCAAGGGGTCTTATTGTCAGTTATATTGTACATCATTTGTTATCACTTCACTATGGTATTAAGCAAGAAAATAAAGGAATACAGTATTGGGCAAGTCAATTCAATGAATTTGTCAGGCTAACTTCAAATGTTCCCAAATTTATTTATAACCAGGATTTAAGTCATCAAGGGTTTCAACCTGTAATGAATGCTTATGACAATCTCATAAAAATGTTAAACTCTTTGGAAGATTTGCCTTTGATAATATCAGGAATTAAATCATCCAGCCCTGCTTTAAGATATTCAACTGTTTTTATTCCTCAAGCAACTAGTATTGATTACAACTATTTTATTGAGCCTGTTGAAATCATCATTGAATTTGAACATTCTACTAAATGGCCTGATGAACTTGTTGCTATGCAAAAGATGAAAACAGCATTTTATCTCCGAATTGCAGAGAAAATAAAAACCCAATATCTTAAAAATAAAGTTTTTGTTCTTGCAGATAATCAAGACCTTATTGTTTCTAAAGGATATATAGATATTGTCATTGATGGATTTGTTTTCAGATGTCGTATTCAACATGAAAGAGAAATGATATTATTAGATCAGGGTATAAAAAATAAAAAATCCAGTATTATTGAAAAAGAAGCTTACACAAAAGCATTATCAAACTACAAATATTTATTTATACAAGTACCATCACATAGTGCACAAATTCAAACTTTATGCAACAAAAATCCTTCATTATCATTGACTATCCGTTTGGCAAAAAGATGGTTTAGTGTACATCTTTTGAGCTCACATGTTTTACAAGAATTTATTGAAATCTTATGTGCATTTGTATTTTTGGATTCAAATCCTTGGTCAATACCTTTAAGTGGTTTTATAGGGTTTATAAGAGTGTTATGGTTGATATCAACATGGGATTGGAAAAACGAGCCATTGATTGTTAATTTTGAAAATAATGGTGAAAATGAGACTACAAAAATTATAAATGAGATTAGAGAGAAGTTTAAGAACATAAGGCAAACTGATAAAAATCAAAAACATGCTTCTATGTTTGTTGCTAGTACAACTGGAAATGGAACTGTATGGGGATGGGATAGACCATCTAAAGTGGTAGCAGCAAGGATTAAGGATTTGGCAAAGTCAGCTCTTATATGTATTGATGAATCCATCAAAAATGGTGATTGTAAAGAAATAAAGGCAAGATTAGAAAAATCAATATTTTACTTTATTTGATTTGCTGTGATTAACATTATTAATGATAACTTAATCTTTTTCTTCAAATCAAACAGCGATTGTTTGTCACATCACTTAAAGATTATGATATATTAATTTACATTGATCCATCAAAGTGCACTCGTTATTATCAAAACATAAATCCTGATAGTAAATATCTATTGAAGGATAGTAGCCAAATTTTCCAAACATATAAAGTTGCTAATAATAATAATACAGATATTATACCTATGATTGGATTTGATCCAATAGGTTGTTATGTAAATGAATTGAAAGTGAGTAATAATAATAATATTATTATTTATTGATTGATTGGTGAACTAAATTAATATATCCATATAAATTATAGAAAATATATTCTGAGGTAGCATTATTCTTTTATGATCAATATGGTGGTAATATAATTGGTGTAGTATGGAATCCATCTTATTTTACACCAAAACCTTGGAAAACAAATATTGAATTTTCATCAATTTTATTAAATTTAGTTGAAAATAATCATCAGTCAGAGAATGAAAAGGTATTAAAAAATTTTTTATTTTTCAAGAAAATTTATATAAATATGTATATTACAATAAAAAAAAATTTTTTTTAGAAATCTAAGAGAATAAAAATATCAAAAAATGGAGATTATATAAATAAAAACAACAACAATAATGGTGATGGTGATGGCAATGGTGATTTAAAAATGGTTATATTAAATACCAAAGCTATTGCTTTTGAAATGGGAAGATTAGGAGAAGGATTGGTTGAGAGAATTGAATTTCAAAAATAAAATATGATGGATGCATTAGTACAGTGCGTTTCACGGGATACATCCAAAATAATTGGTCTTTCTTAAAATAAATTTTTGTGTAACTTTTGAGGCAATAAAAAAAAAGTAAGCAAAAAAATTTCCAAATCCAAATTAGAAAATACTAAACCTGAACTTAGGGTGTCCAGGATTATGCATTTATGCGATCATAATTTTTGGGCAAATTTGAGAATAATTCTGGCCAAAATTAAAATACATAAAATTTAATTTTTTAATCGAATCTTCTTTAAAAGCTTTTATAATTTAAAAGGATCTTTCCACATCAACACCAGATCATACATGTTAGCCAAAATTGGTTTTGCATTTGCTAAATATTTTGGCAATACTCTGGCTTTTTCATATTCCCTATATTAATGGTCAATAAAAAAACCACCCAGAGTTTTGGCTATTGAACCAAAGAATTCAAATAATTTTGGATATAATAATTTTGGCCACTATTAAATTAATTTTGGCCATTATTAAAATTAATTTGGCTATGAAAAACTATTTTGGCATTTTGAATTTGGCAATGATCATTTGCTAACAAAAATAATATTGGCTAACACAAAAACTAAAAAAAGAAAAAAAAGGGCTCATATTCCTATTTAATAACGTGTTTCTTAACTTTTTTCCAACTTACAGAACAACATCAACTTCTCCTTTTTCTCCCGATTATCATCATTATTATTAAGAATAAAGTGGTTTTTGTTATTATTGTTGTATTGACAATAATCTTCGTGTTTGAAAATTCTTTATTAAAAGAAGATGGAATTTCTTTTCGAAGCATTTTCAATTTCCTTATTATCGCAAATAACTTTGATTTGTCTTTGAACATGCTAAAGGAATCTAACAAAGTAAAAAATAAGAATTTAAGAAATAAATTCATTTTTCCCTAAAAATTACATTTTATAATCAGTGTATTATTTTAATTAATTTTGGCTGACAATCAATGAAAAATTCAAAAAAAAATTTTTTAATTATTTAATTTTTCTTAATATGATTGATATAAATGTTGAAGATAATGAAATGCAAGATGTTGAAATTAAAGGCACATCATCCCAACCTATTAATTCACATGAAGAAAAGTTTAAGAAACCCATTTCAAAGAATTCTTCAATTTATAAACCACCAACAAATGAAGAAATTCAAGGGATAAAAGAAACTGCAGACTTGTATCAATCAAATATTTTTAAATTACAAGTAATGTGGAGTACATTTTATTTGATATAATATGAAATTTTTCTAACAACTAACTATTTTCTAAAATAAAAGATTGATGAACTTTTATCAGAAATTAATATTGATTATAATGACAAGAAGATAGTTAAATTAGAAAAGGCATTAATGATGTTGAAACAGATTTATGGAAACATCAATGATATAGAGGATCTTTCGGTAACATTCTTATATATACATAATATATTTTTATTAAATACTATACAGATTGTCAAAATTATCTTTGATATTTATTTGTGAGTGTAGATCAAAGAAGTAAAAGATTATATGTTAAATAATCATAACATTGTGATTCCATTTCCTGATCCACAACCTTCTGAAGATATCCAATATAAGTTTGGATTTAAGAAACCAACTGCTTTTTATTTAGTTGGTAGTTATGCATTGAAAAATTTAGCAATAGGTAGAAACAGGCTAAATGTAGATTTTGCTGTAGTAATGCCCAAGGTAATTTAAAACCTCTTATTGAATTTAATTATTCAAATAACATTTATTCATATGTTCAAGTCTAATTTTTTTTCTGATTGTCAAGTCTATATTTCAAGAAAAAGATTATATGAATTATCGTTATTTTTACAAACGAGCTTATTATCTTTCTGTTTTAGCTTCAGCATTAAAAAAGAATAGTTTGGATTTTAATGTTAAAATGGAATTTGATACACTTGATGGTGATAGAAGACGTCCTATTTTGAAATTAAAAGCAGTTAAAGGTATCAATTGATCTGTAGAATTATTTAAAAAAATTTTAATAATTGACTTTGTTATTATTATACCTTAAATCTTAGATCATTCAGAAACAGATTTTTCAAAACTTAATTGTGTGGTTCGTGTTCTACCATGTATCCCTATGGATTTATTTCCTTTTCAACGTTTATCACCTATACGAAACAATATTAGATTTCATAATGATCAAAAAAACAAGAATGAAAAACTGCAATCACAGAAATCACAGACTTTACCATCAACACCACAATATAATTCAGCTATTTTAAAAGATATGTATTATGTACCACATTTAAATTTTTTGTATAAACAAGTTAAATCATGTGAAGCATTTGTTGATGCTTGTAAACTTGGTAAGGTTTGGCTTCAACAAAGAGGATTTGGAACAGATGATGATGGTTCTAATGGATTTAATGGGTTTATTTGGACCATGCTAATGGCATATTTGTTGACATATGGTGGAGGTCCTAATGGTGGTAAAAGGTTATCTAATGGTTACAGTTCTTATCAATTATTCAAAGGTACTATGGATTTTTTAGCAAGTCATGATTTTATTAAAAATCCTGTATTTATGAATACTTCTGAGAAGCATGAAGAGGTAAAGTATTTATGCATATCATATTTATTTTACATAAATAAAATATAATTAATTAGGTTTATATGATATATATAGTTTTCTTCAAAAGAATTTTCTGAAAATTTTGATGTTGTATTTGTTGATTTATTTGGAAGATTGAATCTTCTCAGTAGAATGTCAAAGGCTTCTTTAAATCATGTAATTTATTTTGATGATGATCAATTATTCTTATTTTTATATGTATGCTATGTATGTTATTAATGTCTAAATTATATTAATAGATACAATATGAAGCTAAATTGGCAATGAGGTATTTAAATGATACAAAGATTGATAGATTTGAACCACTATTTTTAAGAAAAGTTGATGATGTAAAATTGGGATATGATAATTTTGCAATGTTAGTTTTTTCTCACCTTTTTTAAAAATTGTTTTCTGGTTAAAAAAATTTTGCTTTAACACAATTATCAAGTTTTGCTAATAAAAGATTATCATTTTATAATAAATAGGATTAATGACGTTCCAAAAACATATGATTTGTACACTGATTCAGCTAAATTGGATTATCCAGATAGGTTTGTGCATTTTGCAAAAGTATTACCAAATTTACTTGGTGAAGGACTTTCAGATCGTGTAAATTTAATTGCAATAAATTATACAAAATTACCATCTTGGGATATTTCAGAACAGCCAAAATCATTTCTATTTTCAAAAGCTGCTAAATTATTTATTGGGTTAATTTTTAACCTTGATCAATCAAATCGTTTAGTTGATTATGGACCATCACCAGAGGATATAGGAGCAGCAGCAAAATTTAAAAAATTATGGGGTAAAAAAGCTGAAATTCGACGCTTTAAGAATGGCAGTATTTTAGAATGTGTAGTTTGGGAACCAAAAGGAGGAATTGAATCAAGGGGTCTTATTGTCAGTTATATTGTACATCATTTGTTATCACTTCACTATGGTATTAAGCAAGAAAATAAAGGAATACAGTATTGGGCAAGTCAATTCAATGAATTTGTCAGGCTAACTTCAAATGTTCCCAAATTTATTTATAACCAGGATTTAAGTCATCAAGGGTTTCAACCTGTAATGAATGCTTATGACAATCTCATAAAAATGTTAAACTCTTTGGAAGATTTGCCTTTGATAATATCAGGAATTAAATCATCCAGCCCTGCTTTAAGATATTCAACTGTTTTTATTCCTCAAGCAACTAGTATTGATTACAACTATTTTATTGAGCCTGTTGAAATCATCATTGAATTTGAACATTCTACTAAATGGCCTGATGAACTTGTTGCTATGCAAAAGATGAAAACAGCATTTTATCTCCGAATTGCAGAGAAAATAAAAACCCAATATCTTAAAAATAAAGTTTTTGTTCTTGCAGATAATCAAGACCTTATTGTTTCTAAAGGATATATAGATATTGTCATTGATGGATTTGTTTTCAGATGTCGTATTCAACATGAAAGAGAAATGATATTATTAGATCAGGGTATAAAAAATAAAAAATCCAGTATTATTGAAAAAGAAGCTTACACAAAAGCATTATCAAACTACAAATATTTATTTATACAAGTACCATCACATAGTGCACAAATTCAAACTTTATGCAACAAAAATCCTTCATTATCATTGACTATCCGTTTGGCAAAAAGATGGTTTAGTGTACATCTTTTGAGCTCACATGTTTTACAAGAATTTATTGAAATCTTATGTGCATTTGTATTTTTGGATTCAAATCCTTGGTCAATACCTTTAAGTGGTTTTATAGGGTTTATAAGAGTGTTATGGTTGATATCAACATGGGATTGGAAAAACGAGCCATTGATTGTTAATTTTGAAAATAATGGTGAAAATGAGACTACAAAAATTATAAATGAGATTAGAGAGAAGTTTAAGAACATAAGGCAAACTGATAAAAATCAAAAACATGCTTCTATGTTTGTTGCTAGTACAACTGGAAATGGAACTGTATGGGGATGGGATAGACCATCTAAAGTGGTAGCAGCAAGGATTAAGGATTTGGCAAAGTCAGCTCTTATATGTATTGATGAATCCATCAAAAATGGTGATTGTAAAGAAATAAAGGCAAGATTAGAAAAATCAATATTTTACTTTATTTGATTTGCTGTGATTAACATTATTAATGATAACTTAATCTTTTTCTTCAAATCAAACAGCGATTGTTTGTCACATCACTTAAAGATTATGATATATTAATTTACATTGATCCATCAAAGTGCACTCGTTATTATCAAAACATAAATCCTGATAGTAAATATCTATTGAAGGATAGTAGCCAAATTTTCCAAACATATAAAGTTGCTAATAATAATAATACAGATATTATACCTATGATTGGATTTGATCCAATAGGTTGTTATGTAAATGAATTGAAAGTGAGTAATAATAATAATATTATTATTTATTGATTGATTGGTGAACTAAATTAATATATCCATATAAATTATAGAAAATATATTCTGAGGTAGCATTATTCTTTTATGATCAATATGGTGGTAATATAATTGGTGTAGTATGGAATCCATCTTATTTTACACCAAAACCTTGGAAAACAAATATTGAATTTTCATCAATTTTATTAAATTTAGTTGAAAATAATCATCAGTCAGAGAATGAAAAGGTATTAAAAAATTTTTTATTTTTCAAGAAAATTTATATAAATATGTATATTACAATAAAAAAAAATTTTTTTTAGAAATCTAAGAGAATAAAAATATCAAAAAATGGAGATTATATAAATAAAAACAACAACAATAATGGTGATGGTGATGGCAATGGTGATTTAAAAATGGTTATATTAAATACCAAAGCTATTGCTTTTGAAATGGGAAGATTAGGAGAAGGATTGGTTGAGAGAATTGAATTTCAAAAATAAAATATGATGGATGCATTAGTACAGTGCGTTTCACGGGATACATCCAAAATAATTGGTCTTTCTTAAAATAAATTTTTGTGTAACTTTTGAGGCAATAAAAAAAAAGTAAGCAAAAAAATTTCCAAATCCAAATTAGAAAATACTAAACCTGAACTTAGGGTGTCCAGGATTATGCATTTATGCGATCATAATTTTTGGGCAAATTTGAGAATAATTCTGGCCAAAATTAAAATACATAAAATTTAATTTTTTAATCGAATCTTCTTTAAAAGCTTTTATAATTTAAAAGGATCTTTCCACATCAACACCAGATCATACATGTTAGCCAAAATTGGTTTTGCATTTGCTAAATATTTTGGCAATACTCTGGCTTTTTCATATTCCCTATATTAATGGTCAATAAAAAAACCACCCAGAGTTTTGGCTATTGAACCAAAGAATTCAAATAATTTTGGATATAATAATTTTGGCCACTATTAAATTAATTTTGGCCATTATTAAAATTAATTTGGCTATGAAAAACTATTTTGGCATTTTGAATTTGGCAATGATCATTTGCTAACAAAAATAATATTGGCTAACATGTATGCATCAGATATAGGCAACCAAATATAATTTAATGCATTGAACTTAGCATTGTTAATATATTTGTTTTTTGATTCCAATAAACTGTCTAAATCATCAAAATTCTCATAGAGTTCCCATTCTTCCCATTCATATATAAAATCATTTGTATAGTCATTGAATTCTTTGATGACAAAATATGCTGAAGAAATGTGGTTTTTGAATTTTATTGAGTATAACAATGGTCAAAACACCTGATTGCTTTAAACAAGGGAACTGCTGGATGATTTAAATTTTTCTAATGTTAACTTAAATGCTTATCAACATGGATCTTTTTTTTTATGATTTATAGTATGGCTGCAAAAACAACAAAATAATTTCTTCCATCAACATAGTGACTTTTTTTCTCAGATGTTCTGATGCAGTAAGCACCATTGTCATTAATATAGATATATAAATATACATGGGATGGTAATTGTTTTGCCAAAAACGTAATTACGAAATTATTTACAAAATTAATTACAAGTGACAAAATTAAATGATGCCTATTATTTATCCTGTTATACTAGTATAATGACATAATTTGTCAACTTTTTCTGTTATAATGACATGTCAAGTTAAAATTTTGAAATTGAACTCCTATCAGTCGCAGGACATTGCGGATCTACAGGGGGTCAAATGTTACTAACTAATAAAATTTTTTTGATCAACACGGAATTTTATATGAAAAAATGAAGAAAAAAATCACGCTTTTATACACAAACTTGCCTGATTTTATGCATCTCAGATGTGGTGCTCATGTGTTGAACCTTGCAGTTAAAGAGGGAATAAAATTAATTGACCAACCAATTGAAAAATTACGTAAAACCGCTAGCAGTATTCAAAATTCACAGCCTATTTTAGAAGAACTTAAAACTATATTTGAAATGAAAAACCAAAAATTTTTAATTCCTGATTTGGACATATCAACCAGATGGAATT